>VZSC01047435.1:1407242-1439464 GCA_013398225.1 Steatornis caripensis
CAGTAGTTCCCTGTCTCTCTTGAACTGGGGAGCCCAGAACTGGACACAGCACTCCAGATGCGGCCTCACCAGGGCAGAGTACAGGGGGAGGATCACCTCCCTCGACCTGCTGGCCACACTCTTCTTAATGCACCCTAGGATGCCAACACTTGAGTGTTGAATTGTGCTAAAAACACTGCGCCAATGGTCTCAAAGTACATGTTTGCTGGTGAAATGTAGGCCACAGCAAGTCTTCCTGCAAAATTGTCAAAATGTTTCTCCATAAAACATGAAGGCTTTTTTATTAGTAGTATTTGGCAGATTGTCCTGTCAGATTCAGGTATAGAAACTGAATTTAAAGCTTACGAGTGGATTTTCAAAGTGAATTGATGATTATTCCAGCTCAGCAGCTCTGGAAATGCACTGAAATTCTTCTAAGAACTACATAGGCTTCTTAGTGGATTCATGGCTTTTTCTATCTGCAGGACAATTTCATCACTGACCGTGGCACTTCACACTTGCTGTATTATTTGACTGTTACAGGAAGATTGCAGGTTGTTTGGTTTTGATGTGTCTCTAGTCCCAGGTACAACTTGGCTGCTCACATCAAACACTTATTGGTGGAATCGAATGCTCTGTAATGACCAAGAGAGGATTGAAAGGCTCATTTCTTGGTAGCAGCTTTTGGTCAGCCAGAAAAACAAAACCAGACTGGCCGAGTCTGGTTTTGCATCTTTGGATGCAGATGCTTTTATAACCTCTCTGGCTTCAGTCAGACCAACAACAGAGGTATAAACCTGTGAGGAATTGACAACTCATGTTTTTCTCATTTCCAGAGTTTTGGGAGGGATCTCTTCTCCCTTTGTGTCCCTATGGACTTTATTAAAAAAGTACATGTACACAGGTATCTGCATACAACAAGCACATATGTATTCTCTAAAACATAAATGCTTTATCTCTAATTCTTTTTGAAGTCATCCTTTCGAGGCTTTCAAGACATGAAGGCAGAGCATCTGCTGATTTTTTTACTAATTCTATCTGGTTTTAAATACCTGTTTCTAGCGGGAATAGAATATCTTCAAGTCTTTCTGGGCTTTCTCTAAGTCATGAACACTTCCAAATGTAATTCATTATGTAGCCTCAGAGAGGCAAATGTTGCTTTACAGATAGGGAAGGCATCTGTACACCTGCAATGCATTTCTTTACTAACAAAAATTTGGTTTTTATTTGCAAATAAGCTGTTGGATTTTATCAACTGTTCTCCCTTTTTTATAGCATGAACGTTTTGCTTAAAAAGTTTGATGCTTTACAACAAGTAATGGTGACACTGTACAGTGTGGTCCATCTTCACAGCCATCTACAGCAATATCTTTTGTTCCTTCCCCTGCTTGTTCCTGCTTAAGACTCCTGATGAAAGACGGGTTTTATCTGGGAAGGTACCAATAGCATCTCTTTCATACCTCAGCTAAATAGCTGTTCACATGGCGGCTTTAAAAGCCTCTGGGTTTATCGGTGGAAAAAATACTTGGAAAGGAGAGATTTAGTACTTAAATTAGTTCTATCAGCACATACTTTTTTTTTGGCTGGGACTTGTTCTCACAGAACTTCAAGCTGGATTATTTGTGTTAAACTTCCTGACTGAATTCCGAACAAGTCATCTTTCCCCACAACGCTGACCTTTAGTACGAGGCCAGAATAATTTTAATTTGTTTCAAGTTTCACTCATAAGCCAGAGGACAAGAAACTGCGTCCCTCTAAGACCTGGTTAGCTAGCTTCATGGCAAAATGTTTTTGAATTCTGAGGGGGAAAAAAAAACCACAGTAAAGTTGGATATTCCAAACTGACATCCAAATGGCAACCTTCCTGAGTAGGGTTAGTTTGCTGTCTTCCAGGCAAGCAGTCTAAAAGCTATGGAAAAATAATGACTTTAAAGACAGACATTAAGTAACTAACCTCTTTTAAATCAGTGTTGTGCCCTAATCGAGGCATCACAGAGCGTATTGCCGACTCGTGTTGGCTGTTTCTGGCCACAGTGGGGACAGAGATGACGACTTGGGCTGTAGTTTGCTGCCACCACCTTACACTGGTGCTACCCCCTGTCTCCTGCCGGCACAAACATCTGTTCACCGGTGCGGTGAACAGGAACCAGGAAATTGATCTGGCTGAACACAACCCTTTTTTTTCTTCCTTTCTTTGCCTGTTAGTGTTAACCCAGTTTGGTTCTCTGATCTGCTCTGCTGCACAGCTGCACGATTGCCTGTGCCACCACATGGGAGTTGGTGATGTGAACGTATAAGAAAGTGACTCGGAAGGAGCATGCTACACTTTTATAGCCATGATTAAGTATGAGGACAGACAATCTCAGCCCTGTGATGGCAAGGTATTGCTGAGAAATGAGAAGGATTTGACTGAAGCAAATCTTGGTAGTTGCTTGTTGGGAAGAGAGCAGCATGTTCGGAGGGCCAGCAGTGGGGTGGGCAGCTCAGGTACCCTTAAAAATAAGCAGATCTACTTGCTACTCAGCCCAGCAGCACAGACAAGAAATCCCACAGATAACAACCACTGGAGAATCCACAGTCAGTAGCCATGTGTTCTGTAGAGATGTCTTTCTTTTTTCTTTATCGGGATAAAAGCATGTTTCCTGTGTGCACAGTTCATTGGCCGTTTTGTTCTCAGACTTGCTGCTGCCCATAACTGGAAGTGCGTGGTCTTGACTTTTGCAAAGACTTGGCTTTTGTTCCTCCTTGCTGGACACTTAGTCTCAAATACACTTGTGGGACTGGAGACAACAGTTACAGAATCGTGGGAATAATCTTTTTTTCCAGCACTAGGTGGCTGTATGGAGTTCTGCAGCATCCTGTACACAAATATTTAAAAAGTTGGGGACTGGGCCATTCTTAAATGGAAAGCTTCTGCCTTTTCACACCTTTTTTGCAGTATGATTAGAAAAAAAAAAGTTAGAAAATCAAAGAACAAAGGTATTTTATTTTTATAAGCTTGTCACTGACTGCAGACACCTTCATCTCTGTGGAGCCCTGGTGGGTATGGAGCCCACCACGGAAGTTACTCTGGTGACTGGACTGTGACTGCTGCAGTTGGCTGGTGTTGCTGCTGCTGCTTTTTGCTTAGAGGCTTGGATTTGAGCATTAAAGGGAGAGTCTGTGTGTGTAATACCTGGTCCTGATCTTTCTAAATGCTAATGCTGTTTGCATGCCTCTTGGTGCTCCACTTGGAACATGAGGATGGTTAGATGGAGGGTGCCCATGCCACCAGGGGATGCAGGGTGGTTGGTAGGTCCCTGATTTCTCGTGATCCTCAAGTTCCCTGATGGGTGCAGAGCTGTGCTGAGCTTTGCTGAAGGACTTGCTGATGGACCAAGCTTGGAGAGAATTAAATGATTAAACTGTCCTAAGACCTGGCTGTGCCTTCCCCTGGGGCTGCGTGGCTTTTCCAAGGCCAAGGAACCGCTTCGGGAGCCATGCTCAGCTGTTGTTTTTTTCATGAAGCCTAGCCCTTAGAAGCAATTCATCTCCAAATGAAAGGCAGGCAGTTGTTTTCCTTCCCCTTTGCAGTACTGTCTTTTCTCCTTGCTCTCCTCTCAGCCATGATCTAGTCTCTGTGCATTTCCCTGCCCAAGACACTCCTCTCATTAGCAAAGAACAAGACCAAGAACCGGGTTTCAGCTTAAAAGGGAATATAAAATCCTAGTGTAGTGGCTTGTGCAGTCCTACATGTATAAAGCCTGCTGCAGCGGGGGTTTGGTGATACTCAGTGGTGCCTCTGACTGTTTCTTTGCTGCTAATAGCAGTGAAAAACCTTTCACAGCCAGGATCCTTTATGTGTTTGAGCTTCACCTTCTGAATATTTTATTGCGATTGGAGCTACTGTAACTCTCTTTTTCCAGAGCTCTCTGGAGTGTAGTTCAATGCAGCTCCACACAGAAAAAGGCAATGACACAAAACATTTATTTTGCATTCTCGTGGTGACCCATCCAGTATGATGATACGTATTTTTAAGGGAAGAGGCCTAGCTGAGCCTGAAAGATCTTGGGGTGCTCAAAGCTGCTATAAATGCAAAATATGAATTAGCAGATCTGCTAAAATGACAATGTTTATTAAACCATAAAGTCTAGAGGCTCAGTAATACATCAGGTCTCCATTGTGCTGGATACTGTATGTGGATAGCAAAAGGTTGGTTTTGGCCCCCAGATGTTTTTTTGTAACCCTGCTAAAATTTTTAAATTATGTCACTTTGCAACCTTGTTTCAGGCTTGCTTTCTCTGAATGCTCTTGAATGAAGATCCCCAGGATATGAGAGTAATGTGCAGGAGCATTTGTCCCCAGGTTTTTGCGGACTTGATCTGACGTGAAAAAGGAGATGCTGCAGTGACTCATCTGACCTTGTAGACCCAAGGCTGAGTGCTGACAGTGGTCTCTTTGCTGAAGCCCCCATCACAAGAATGCAAAGCATTTCAGAAGCTTTTGCCAACAGTTCTAGGTAGCAGCCAGCAGTTTTCTCACCAATGTTCTCTGTAATGGACAGGGAAAGCGAAAGACTAATTGGGTAAATTATTGTGAGCTGTTTATGAAATCTTTTTAATTTATACTTAGCAATGTAAACCCACTGCAGGAATGGTAGTGCTATGGATGGCTGTGATAGGGTGTTTTGTTTTGTTTTGTTTTGTTTTTTTAATAAGGATAGCTTTCAGTGCTAGAATAGAAATACTTTGTATAGCAGAACTACCATTACATTAGGCCAAGAAGAATTTGGCAGTACTGAAAGATTTGTAGATGTTTACTTGTAAACTCGTAGTTGTAGAATATCTTCTTTGTAATTAAAAAACAGCTTTTTGCCCTCAGAAACTTACTGTCCAAATTTAAGATGGGATAGATGAGTACAAATGGTAGCCATAGCATTACCAGCTCTAATTGGCAAAATTAATTTAGATATCACAGCGGATGAGGATATTGGGGAGGGATTTAAAGGAGGATAATGAGGTACATAACTTTGCATTCCTTCTAAATGCCAATCCTTTATAATCAGGAAGGGCCTTGTAGGCAAAAGCACATGAGAACAAGCAGGCAATAGCAGAGGGCATCCTGGTAGCTGATAGCATGCCTTGTGCTGTATCACAAATGCTTCCAAGTGACTGTGGTGTGATGTGAGCGTCCAGCACTGGCCAGGAATATATCAAATGGTACTGACAGCGGGAGGGGAGTGGGGAGAGAACATAAATGCTGGCTTAGACAATCCAAGCCACTTACATACATCTAAATTACTATCTTGGAATATGTTTAACGGCTAAGTAGTTGGGCAAGATTTGGTGGGTTTTTTTTAAGAGGGGTGGGGGGAGAAATCAGTTTGTTTCAGTGTCCGATTTTATATTGAAAGCAAACTTTCCGGTTTGCCCTCCGAAGGCAGCAGCCAAGCATGATGGGTCTCTGGGGGGGCAGCAACGCTGGCCGGAAGTGGCCTGCCAGCGCTGCTCTGGGATATGTTTTCTTTTGATTATGGGAAAAATAACCAGAGATATTTCTGTGCATGTAGAGCATTCTTAATGACTGAAAAATCTGTTGTCAAGTAGGGACAAGGGGGAAGTGCCATCATGAAAGACAATAAAATGTGTTTGGATTAGGTTTAAAAACCCAAACAAGCTTATTTTAGCGACTTCCAGAAGCTTCTACTAAAAAAAATATGAAGATAGTTGCACAGCTAAACCTGGACTTGCTGTGGTGGAACTTAGTGAATTCACCGCCATTCACAGCAGCAGGCATGAGAGGAGAGTCTCCTCCACGACCTCCCAGGTAATTATGACTGATCTCCTCTGGGCAAGAAATGTGGCAGAGGTGTTGTCAGGCCTCTTGGGGTTACACAACGTGGGGGATTTGATGAGGCTTTGTGCGAGCCCCTGGCTCCAAACAGCCATTTTGGAAGAGGAGGAGAGGGACCCGTGGTGCTGCTCTTGCCTTTCTAATGCTTGCTCGGTAGCTGGCTTTGCTGTGCACTCTGGAGGATGGAGTATGCCCCTCGGGGCTATCTGTTTTGAAATAACTTTGATATTTCCACTGGAAAAGGTCCTCTGGTGACATTCCCATGTTCATCAAAGTCAGTGCACTTGCACTGTGCAGGAGGCCAAGCGGTGGCTGGCTGCTCCTCAAACTGAGCTGCTGGCCTGGTCACCTCTGGCTCTCCCGCCTTTCGGCCGCCTTTGTTTTAGTGCCACCTGCTGCAACACTTTTTTCATCTGAGACTCAAACACGACAAAAACCAGGAGGGTGCCTCTTGCTGTGCTTGCAAGCCTGTGCTTTGTCATGGCAGGCTGTGGGACGGTGTCTGGAAACAGTCACCCAAAGCAGCACAGGAGTTTGACCCCCATCTTTTGTCATAGCCTGACCCCAGCCGGTGCCCTGCCATGGCTGCAGTGGGCAGAGCTCATGGGTCCCATTCCTGCTGCCTGTCCTTGAGCACGTATCTGCAACTTGGACAGGTGTCCTGGTTTGACCGCAATGCAGTACTCCATCCCATACACATCATGCTCAGAATAAAAGTGAGGGATCACAGGGGTCACTCCCTCTCCCTTTATGGCCAGGGCACTAATGGGCTCTAATGGCCCTAAGCAGCCTCACCTGGTGCTTCCACCCACACCCATGGCCCAGGAGCCTATTTAAGCCCAGTATGGGGCTGTTGTGGGGGGTGGTGATGTTGCAGGGTGCTGTTCTCCCTCTACCCAGCTCCTTGCTGAAGCCTCTGAGGAGGACTCCACCCAGTTCTTTGCTTAAGCATCTAAAGAGGACTCTACCCGCCGAGGAGGACTCTACCCAATTATTCTGCTTTTGATCCTGAATCTAGCTCCTGCCTGCTGCTGAGTACAGTCTGGGACTTTCCTGGGGTTTGCCCCACACTGTCCGGGTGATGTATTTGTAATTGGTGGTGGTGGGACCTTGATACTGGGTTTGTGCATATTTTCCCATTATTATAATACACAATTCTTGTAGTTAGATTAAAGATGTTTTTAACCTTTCCAACCCATAAGTCTCTTTCCCTTTTCTCTTTCCTCTCTATTTTGGGAAGGGAGGGACTTAACAAAGAGTGTCTGTCATTCATTTAATAGCCAGCCCAGCTTTAAACCGTGACAGATTTATTGGCGCCCAACGTGGGGCAGGCTTGAACCATGACAACAGGGAGAATTTCCTCATGGGTAAAATAGGATATTTAGTAAACTTCAGCTGGAGAGGGAGTAAGGATTAAGGTGTACTACCAGATAGTGCAAGGAAATGTGCTTCAGTACACACAAGTGGTCTAATTTGCCTGCCTCCAAAGAACAATATTGGGATGCATTTAAAATACTTTGTAACCCTTTGCCAGTGAATCTCACATGGCCTGGTTCCCTCTAAAATGCGATCTTTGCAGAAACCCGCCCTTCGGCCCACTTACACCTCTACATATGGATTTATTAGTTTTATATATTGTGTGTATATAGACAGTAAGTTCATATATGCAGGTCTGGGATTTTTTGAGCTGGGAGGTGCTATTAGGACAAACAAAGCCTTTGCCACTCATGAGCAGATACAAAGGACCACGTGCAGTGACAGTAGCACTGCAGAGATTTTGGATAAAGCGTCAAGAGACTGCTCTTGCACTCCAGCAAGAGCTAACAGCTTGCTTTGCTGTTCCTTTGCAAACAGGGATGGCAGCTGGCATGTTGCACACAGTCCTGCTCACCTCTTCACTCCTATTTAATGTGGAAGCATCGCTGAGTCTCTGCAGCATCCTCCCTACGGTGCTGCTTTCTTTCGGACTATGTGTTTATGTATGAGGCTGCAATTGAAGATGCAGTTCAAAGAAAATAGCAGTATTTGGTACCTCCTGCTTTGCACTCCCTGACTGTGCCTGCTAAGCCTGCAAGCAAATTCCTGCTGCAGGAGATCCTTAGACCTGAGGTGCAAAAATAATAAAGCCATAAAATTTTTGGAAAAGGTGATATGAAAATTACTGACTGCAGTGCAGTAGGTGCCTAGCTTCATATTATCTTTTGGCTCATCACCAAAGGAAAATATTTCAGCTTTGAGGATATGATGATTAATGCAAAAAAAAAATCAAGTCAAAGTTAAATTATATTGTGAAATCCAGCATGCTTTATCAAAGCATTGTCTGGCAGCTGCCAGTGCCATTGATGTAGCAGATTTTCTGCTGTATGTTGCAGAATAAAATAAGAAATATTTAAAGAAAACTTTATTTTGCTCCACCTTTCTTCTTTTTTGATTCAGTTCGCAAGATGCAACATCACATCCTTTAAGGACTTCTGCTCCACTTCAGAGGCATTCATGGGCTCTTCCATATAGACATTTAAATCAATTCTTTCCCATTCTGATGGAGCTTCTGGAAAATAATTGGCCAATTACATACTAACTGGCAGTAAATGTATTCTTTTTTAAAACTTTTTTTCCTGGCTTTTAATAAAATATGTTTTTGATCTACAGCTTGGAAAAGTGCTATGAGTAAGAGAGAGGCTAGCAGCTGATTGCAAGGAAAGTAAGTTACTTTAAAAGGTTACAAACAATTTTTTAAAAATAGAGAATGAAATAATGTTTATAACCAACTAAAGGCAGATCTTAATACAGCTGAATGTCTATCACTTTCACCATTAAGTGTGGTATGTTGGAGTGATAAAAGAACAATGAGCCAAATAAACTGTAGATACAGCTTTTATGGGTTTGGAATGTAGTTAGCAAATGATCTATTCCAAATAAGACATTGATAGAAGCAATAGGATTTGTTTAAAGTGACCGTAACGATCGTTGGACCAAGACTTGCCATTTTGATAAAAGGGATTTGTGTGTGACGGTGACCGCTGGCAAGCAGCCTGCACGAGATGCCGTGGCCCTGTGCCCAGCAGGGTGCCGTTGTCGTCTCCTGCCTTGCTAGGAAATGCTCTGATAAGGAATGGAAAAGTGAATGGTGCAGAAAGCTGTGATGCTTTTTTTTCCTTTTCTGTTTTTTTTCTGATATAGGAAGGAGGAGTGAGAAGAAGGACCAGCTCCCAGGTGAGCCCAGGCACAGTCGGATGTGGAGGAGTGCCACCACTGTCCCGTTGGAAGACAGTCAGCAGCTCCTGCTGCAGGAGACCACTGCCCTTTTTTTCCTCACCACTTTAAAGAAGCTCTGTGGAAAAAATTTCTGGGAACCATATCCACTGGCAGAGGTAAGTGTAGGTATCACAGGTAAGTCTTGTTGCTCTCTCCCCAGTGTTGCACCCTGCCACATGTGCCATTTTCATTTTCTTCCCTACCCTGTTGCTGCATCCATCCTTACACACAGTGTGTGACCTTTGCAAACTTTGGGTTAAAGCACTTAGGTGAGACCAGAGCCACACAATACCTGACCTTCACAGGGAGAATTTATTGCTGCTTTATTTCCCCTCTGGTAAGCTTGTCACGTTTGGCTCGTGAAGCTTTTAGCTGCAGGATTTAGGTCGTAAAGACACAGCTCTATACAAGAATTTTCTTCGCTATCCTACTGCCCTGTCTCACACAGCGCATGCGACACTCTCACTTAGCATGAACCAGCACAGCTTCCTTGGTTTTAGCCATTTACACCAGTTGGAACTGTGCGTGTTGCTGTTCCCTTACTGCGCCTGGAAGCACTGAGGTGCCTCTGGCTTTCATTTGCCTTGCCAGAGCAGCCAGTAATTAACCGATCTTTGGCTTTAACATTCCTGCAATAGTTTAAATGTGCCAAATTTTTAATGAACAGAGGTTTTTTTGATAGTTCATTTAACCACTTGAATTACTGTAACTAACCACTGCAGTACTTGTTCTTTGAGGTGATGACTTCCCAGACATGTACATACAAATGTGGGGTTTTGTGGATTTTTTTTTTCAGCTGTGACACAAACCTTTAAGAATTTGTTCTTAAGTGTGTTGCTGAATAGATATTTATTTTATCACTTCCAGCAAACCAGGTCTCCACATGGTTTCTTACTTTTTGTACCATTTTCAGTTTGTACCTCTCCTATGCTGTGTGTGAACACAGTGATTTTATGCGATCTGATGTAGTGTGTTTTCTTCTGATGGGACAGAAACTGACAGCACAGGGAAAATATAGGTACTGCAGAACTGCACTAGTTGTTATTATGTGCTCTTAATAAAGAATATGGCAAATTATTTTTGCTGTCTCAGTGTTAAGTGATGGCAAGAACCATATTGAGCACTAGGCTAGGATTTAAATGAATTTTGAACAGGAAGAAAATATTTTTGGTCTTCTGGAGTTTTACCAAAAATTGTGGATAACTCCATAGCTTTTAAAATATGTAATTCAGCTGTTCACGAGCCCAGCAGTGGTGACTGAGGGATGACCTGCAATTTATTCCACAAACCTGCTGCTTAACGGGTGACACTCTTATGTCCAGTTTAGGTATCCAGAGGAGACTGATGTGTCCTGCTCAACATCCAGCACCTCTTGCTCACTGTTTCCAGGACTTGCTTAGTAGCTCCTCCTTCAAAGTTTATCTGCAAGTGAACCCCAAGCGTGAGGTTGTACCATCAGCTGGGATCATAGTGTGGCAAATTCAGTGCTTTTTAAGGCTGCATGAAATCATAGACCTGCAAGTGGGGTAGTGAGCAGGAAGAAGCTTGCAGGTTGCTGCTGACCTAAACAACTGCATACAGAGTAACGAGATTCAAGTTCTTGGATGGGAGAGTGACTGTAATTGCAGGCTACTGTCCTTTGCTTCTAGGTAGATTTCACAAGCAAAGGTCTCTGTTGCCACGTTCTGATGTTTAATGTAAATAAATCAGTGATTGAAATGAGGATGTTTTAGAAAAAGAAAAATCACAGGTGCTGCCTTTGCAAAAAACCGTGCCAGCCCAAAATGCTTGCAAACTGTAGTTGTTTCCATTTTTTTCAGCAGGTCCCTGGTTCTTTGCCTTTCTACATTTGCTGGCCTCTGCCACCCTTTTCTCTTCTTAGCTGGTGTGAAGTTAAAGCATGGGCATCAGTGGTCCAGCCAGCTGGTGTCTTGGAAAGAAAGAAACCTTCAACACCAAGTGTGAATACTGAGAAGCTTTGTTACTACCTGTCAGTCTGGGCTGATAAGAAATGCTGTAGCAGCAGGAATGAGACTGCAATTCCAGCTTCCCCGACAACACACTGGAGGGAATATTTAAGCTATTACATATATATATAAGGTGCTATACTGGGGGTGGGGTGGGGGGAGGGTGTGTGTGTGTGTGTGTATATAGGTACACGCATATGTATTTTGCTTTGTGTGGGTGGGTGGTGGGGTGTTGCACCAACCTCACTTATTCTATGAGTATGAATTAGGAGGACTAAAAGCTGAGTAAATGGGATGTGAGCTAAAGGCAGTCTTGCCAGCCTCCTTTGCATATTGCTAGTGGTTCCCAGCAGTAGCCAAGTGGCTGTGGTTCAGCCCTGAGAGGACTTTGAAAAAAGCTTGTTCTACTCAGTAGCTGCAAGGTGAAGGGCACAGACCTGGGGTACAGCTGCTAAGGTTAAGAGCAGGGCTGGCAAAGCCCTGCCAAATAATCTGCATGCCAGATTTAGCAACCACGCGTCATGCAACAGCTTCCAGTTACACACTGCCCTGTGGCTCAGAGACTGTGCCAGGGAGTCCTACGATGCTGTCGACTTCTGTGGTGCTCCCCTCTGGGAGCTGGGGCCTGACTCACACCCTCTCTGCAGTGAATGTGTGTTTGTTTTCTAGTGTGTGCTTCCTGCAAGGAGGCCCACAAGGGGCAGTTAATATTTTTAAGTAAATACTCTGTTCTTTTCAACCAGGCTGGTTGTGGGTTGGTACAAATTCTTGCTGCATTAAGAATATGTACGTCCTACATTTTGTTGACTACGTTTGTGTCACCCACGTGGTGAGGCACTGTTAAAACACTTTGAGGTGGACTGTCTTTGTGGTTTTTTTTTTTTTCCTTCCTTCCTTCAAGGAGGGCATGAATTTTTGTTTGAATGACTTTTTTTAAAAATTAGGAGTGAGAAAATAGTGTGTATGTATGTGAAGGCCCTGTAGAAGTACGGTATATCTGTTTCAAAGCACAGAAGTGCACCTTGTGTCCCTTAAACAACTGTGGCATTTGTAACTAACTCTCTCCATTCTAACTGTGCAAAAGAAAATTTTGCCAAAACAGCCATTGTGTGAAAACCAGCAGTAAGGTTCATTTCCAAACGTGAAGTCATTTGTACTTTGAAAAGCCAGGGTGGCAGAGCTGCAGAGCAGGCCTCTTTCTTTAGAGGAGAGAATGTGGCATCGCAGTGAAGTAGCAGCTTGTGAATATTTGGCTTCTGCGAGTCACTGAAGGAAACAGCATCCACACGGATGGCAGAATGACCAGCTTAACAGAAAGCAAACCCACTAAATATGAGGAAACCAGGAAGAAACTGGTGCTTGGATTCTTTCCCCAGGCATCCACTTCTGGCCATAGCTGGAGACAAGATACCAGCACTGATGAACCTTTTGCCTGACAGACATCGCTGCTCTTGCAGAATCACTGTGTGCAGAAGGTGAGTGTGACCAAGCTCCCATCTGTGCCATGAAGCTGGAGTCAAGAAAGTGGCAAAGAGCTTCAGAAAGGTAAAATACATAAAAAGGCATTTTTTGATCCTATTTGAGCTCTAGCCACAGTTTCTGAATTACAGTGACTTAGCAAGGAAATTGAGAAAATTCCCCAAACTAAGGTCCGAGTGCTTAAAATATGCAAGTTCATAGCCCAGGCAAGTACTTGTCTCCTGGAACACTCCAAAAAATAATGGGAGTCTTGAGAGGGAAGTGTTCCTCAATACCGACTGTCCTACGTGTGAACTAGCCAGACTGGTTAAAGCTTAATTAAAAATTGCCAGAGTGGCTGGATTCTTTTCTAAATGCAGCTGCAAAATGTTTGCTGTGGGCATATTTTAGACCTTAATTAGTAACACTTGCACTGGAGGACTAAAATCTTTCATGAATGCAGCTGCACTCAATTAATATTAGTTAGGCGTTTCTATAGGCAATACAAGGGTCTTCTGAAAATTTAGTGCCCACCTAGATTTAAAAAAAGCCCTCTCTTATATGCAACAAACTACAAAATTGGAGATAACTACAAAATGTCTTTATTGAAAAAAGCAGATTATAGCATCTAAGGTTAAAGGAAACTTCTGACTTTAATATTAAATAACTTAGGATGATAGCAAGTAGCTTCTTCTTTAGATAAATAAATCTACATTTCCCAATTTCTTTCTTCAACAATCAAGCGAATCAAACAGTGAAACACAAAACCACAAGTAATTCTAAAGACTAAAAGACAGAAAGTACATTGAAAGGTTTTACAAGGAGATATATATATATACACACACACACAAAAAATAGTTAAACTAATGTATATTTTCAGCATGTAAACTAGTTACATGATATACAAACTGGGAATTTATATATTGCCTACAAAATAAAAATCAACGTTGGTCCAAGTTCTTGGAAGAAAACTATATTCTTTTAAAGAAAATGAAAATATTTCTCAAATGAAAACTTAATTTAAGTCAAATTATATACTCTAGTTATGGCATTAGTTACAGGATGAATCACAAACTTTTAAACTTTTCTTGAAACACAAGAAAGCAGCTTTTGTCTCCTTTAGAGCTTTGGTTTACTTAACTACTCTGGAATTTCTGGTCTTAAAGAGCTTCTCTAACTGTGTTTTCCTTTTGAAGCTCCACCTTACGAAATATATACACACACGTGCAGCACAAGTGAAAGGAAAAGAAACCCAAACAAACCCTCTTTGAAAGCTCAATTATCTGAGTGCATTCTTTTGTTTTGTTTTCAAATTATTATTTGGTCCTTTCTTTGGAAGGTGTCCTCCAGTGCATGAGAGACTCTGAATCGCCTACAACAGCTTTGTGCTGTAGGGACTTTGTAATATTCCTTACCAAAATGGGAAGGTGTAGTCCTTGTGAGGATGAGAACAAGTTGTTATTGTCTTAACTTTAACTTTATGGAAATATTCTGAAAGCACAGCAAAGGCTCCTGAAGGACAATCACATCATAAAATGAACTCTAGAAAAAGTTTACCTCTGTGTTGAACTGATTTAATATAAGAAAGAACACTCCTTAAGAAAATCATTAAAAGGAACTTTCTTATTTACATAATTTCCCAGACAGGAGGTAAAATGTCCAGAAACTGTCAGGAGAACTAAATAGTACAGCACATCATTATTTTAGACCTGCCTTTATTTTTCTCTTTGATTTAAAAAAAAAAAAAAGAAAAAAAACACATCAAAAAAACTGGCAAATTTCACTGAAGCTCCAGTTTTGATACTAAATGCTGGACAAGCAAAGCTGTACTTCATTATACAGTAATGGAATGCACCTGTCTAGAAAAATACTGGTACAACTGCTGCTTTCTGGTTTTAAACAAATTACTTATTCTATATTGAAATACTCTGATTTTTTTTACCATGATGATACTTAACACATTGGAACCGAGTAGAACTACAAGAGACTGACAAATTAATGTGTGACATGAAATTGAACATTATTCTGGTCTTCAGTATGATCATTTAAAAAAAAGAAAAGGTACAGTATGTACATGTTTGTTAGATAGATAGCATGCTGTCCCTTGAAAAGCATGTTGGAGTGGAAACCTGAACTTGCCACTGAAGGAGGCAAAGCGCTAAGGAAGGTACTGGCACAAGACTGGGCTGAATGTCAGACTAAGTCAGTCACCTCCATCGCTGGCCACTGTGATTTTTGAAGGGTTTGTTTCTATACTGGTAAAGCAAAGCATTTTTCTAGTACCATGAGTACTGTTATGGGATGACTTGCGCACAGGAACAGACCCAAACCTTCTCTCTGTGTTTCAATGATTGTTTTCTTAATTTGGGTTCCTTGATACATTCTGTAAAGATAAGGAAGTAAAAAATGCCTCAAAGCTAAATGTGGTCCAAAGCAGCTTCCTTAAATGGAAAAAATATTACATTGCAGCTGATGCTACTAGTTTATCCTGAAGCTCTGATATCTTCCATGTTTGTAATAACCTTAAGGAACTGATCTACTCCTACAGTCGAATTTAAGACAATTTTTTTTTCCCCTTAATTAGCATTTGCTGTATGGATGAGAGGCACATGTACTTCCCCTTCCTTCTGAGGCTATACTGGTGACTATGAACACAGAGGTAATGTTTGCAAGTGCAAAAAAAAAAGTGTACACACTCAGTGTCCTCTCTTTTGCAGGCCAGGCCTCTTAGGTCACACTGTAGAAATGGGGCACTAGTCACACTGTAATTCCTTTAAAACATGGCTATCACACTAAATATGTTAATTATAAACTGATATTTATTAATTACAAAATGACATTTTAAAGGAGCATCTGACTTGCCAAGGAGCATTCAGTAGGACAGGTTAATCTAGGCCAACGGACATTTGGCAAAAGTTCAGGAAACATACTTTTTGTTCCTTATTAACAGAAAGAAAAAAGAATAGTTCACAGGAATTTTTCTTGCCCACCCCCTTTCACCCATAAGGAAATTCCAGACTATCAAAAACAGGTCGGTTAAGGGAGTTAATTATTCCACTTAGGAATTAGTGTCCATTGGATGCTCTTTGTACTTTTCAAGAGCACCACAAATGGCTTACAAAAAATCAATGAAGCATAAGAAACTAAACTGCAATGGTGTTGCCAAATAAGTCAAGTTATTTCATCAGTCTGTGTGCCGAATTTAACATGGGATCATTTCTGCATGGATCAGTCAGATTCTTAATGTGTTGAGAACTGGCATGGAAACATCCTAATTTACACATGTAGAGAATCTGGTCTGGTATTTCTACTTCCTCTGGAGCACAGTAATTTTATTTTATTGTAATTTTGGTTACAGTTGAAGATGCCCATGATGGATTTATTTAAAAAATAAATTCAGGAAGGCTGGATCAATTCTCATGAGAATGCAAGGAATTTTTTTTAACATACAGATGTGTGATTTGCATGTAAATCATCAACACATGGTAGAAAACAAACCATAAAAGAAGATTCATCTAACTTCCTATATGGAAGACACATATTTCCCCAGAGCTCTGAGGTTACTGTAAAAGCTTATGCAAAAAATATGAAAATATGTGTACGTTCTATGTACATCTAATACTTGTTATAGAATACCAATGTTTCAATGGTCTGACTCTCTAAATTATTACTTCTGCTGAACTGTACTTTGTTTTCCAATGAAGACAATCACTGTAATCAGTTCAAAAGTTCATCTAGAAAAGAACACAAAGCTGAAAAGATAATACAAAACCCACTGTCCCCCTCTTTTTTTTAATAATGTATCAACATAGAATCATAAAGCAGTTGGTAACAAATGAAGTGTTGTATAAAACAAGTAGTATAAAAACAAGTGTACCTTTGCATAGAAAGGGGCTGCTAACCCTATTAGGCAAAAAACAGGTTTAAAAGGTCAATTCTTTAGTAAGTAAGTAAGTGCCAAATCATCAAGTTGAGATGAATGCATTTTGAAACCATGGCTCCATTTGTACACGGCAAGCAGTTACAGAGGTCTGTAACTTTCTTCAACTGTTGTTATGATCCTGCACGTGCCAATCTTTTGGATATATTCCTCTGTAACGTGGTTTTTGAGATGCTTGCTGTAGTTCTTTAACAAGCTTAATAGTCTTTGGATGACTGTGGAACCTTGTAGGATGGAAAGTTGGCCTGACGCTTCTTCACAGAACAAACACTGTTATTTAACCCATGCTGAAAACTGTCATTGCTTAAAAACACTTGCTTGCTTCCTATTCAGTACTACTGGGAATCTAAGTTTTTAAAAATGTGAAACTGTATTCTCTAAGACCAGAATTCAACAAAACTAGCTAAAATGCTAGCATTTATCTTATCATGCTTGCTGCAATATGATAAGGTGCTAACTTTTGGAAAGTAATTCTATACTCCTTACTTGGGCAAAATCTCCACTGAAGAGAAGTGAGTAGGGAGTGCAGAACAGCCCTTTGTACCACTGTTTTTAGAAATGCTGCCATTTACAGTTACAGTTTAGTTGTGAATTATTTGTTCAAGTAGTGTCTCAATGAAAATGTCTAGATAAAAGAATGCATAAGTACAAGATCAGAAAAGGACCCCTCACCTCTGATTTAAAAAAATAAATAGCTGGTTTAGATGGTTATTACTGGAATCTCATCTTTAAAGGAACAGGAACATCATTTTTACATTTTTTGTCTTCTGTTTCAAACAGCTTATTGGTAATATTGGAAATGTCTTTCAGAGTTCTGTGACATGCATCGGGTAGCTTGGAGGTGGATGTGATGGCAGTTTAATATTAAGGCGCCTAATATGACAGCTGTGGCAGAGCAAGTGGCCCTCTAATGGGTAACAACGATGGCCTTCCTCATCATTGAGCTGCAAGCCACAATCCTAGAAGAAACATATACAGCCCAGGTGAGTGAGGGATTCAGGTAGGTCATCTCACAACATTGATCTACCCTGCATAACCATGAGAGCTCCCTCCTGTGCCTCCCAAGCCAGCAACCTCAAGAGCTTTTGGTAGGTGGACCTTGACTTACCTCATACTAAGCAAAATGACATCACTGAAATTGAACAGGACAGGCTATAGTAGTATGCAGCATTTTCCCCCACTGTTTCCCATTCTGGTCTCTTCTTGATCTAATAGATGTTGATGCAAATCAGACAAAAAGAGGCCAAGGACTGACCCTGACACACAGAGGTTAGAACAGAGAAGGAGCTAATTTTGCAAAAGTCACGGCAGTTTTTTGAACAGAGCTGATTTTGAACAGAGCTAATTTTGCAAGTCATGGCAGCTTTTGAAAGTCATGGCAGTTTTTTGCTTAGATTTGATGTTTTAAGTATACGTAAAATGCTTCAAAATTGCTACTGTGACCAGTCCTTACCAGAGATTCTGAGTATGTATCCATGCCCTTAATAGAAAAGAAAAAGAATTTGAACAAGTTGGGCATATAGGTCATTTTAGTATTGAAAACTGATGCAAGGTTTTTAATTGGACACAAACTATGATTTTTCAGCTTTCATAGCTCATATTAAAACCCTCAAATTTTACAATGCTGAAATAAAAAAGAAAAATGGGTTTTAAAGTAATTGCTTTAAAACTGGAGTGTTAGTTTAGGGAGGCTTTAATAAAAGCTTATGCCAAGATAGGTTCCTGTGTGTTACTACATGGTATATAACTTATGGTCCTTTATGTAAGATTTAAAATTCAGTTCCTCACTAGAATTTAAAAATTTCAGATACCCTACAGATGTACCAAATGTTCATATATCTTCCCCTCTCCAAAATTGTATTCCTTTTCTGCAATTAGAAAGCCTGCCATCTCAGTGGATTTCAGGTTTAGAATGGGGGTGTCTATTGATCTGTAAACCGGCTTCAACTTCTCAGCAGAAGTTAAGTGGTTGCACAAGAAAGAGATGATATGGAAAAGCAGCAAAGTTTCCAAACTGACTACTGACTTTGCACGGCCACCAGGTGATGATGACATTAACAGCATTTAAGAAGTGGCTGGCATTAGTCATCGTAGCCTTTGCAAAAGTTTCCATGTGAATACCTCAAAATACTGGCCCTAACTTTTCTAGCAGTATTTGGAGACAGCAGTGGCCCGGTGTGTTCAGTTTGCGAACCTGATTTGAGACCATTAGGCAATACCTTACCCCTGTTAACACATGGCTAACCCCCTGGTTTCTGTACATAAATGCACTCTGCCATTCTAGGCAGATGTGGAGGCAGCTTGATTTGCCTCAAACTGGAAGGAGAAAGGGGAAATGAATAATGAAACAGAACTGAAAATAAACCCCCATTGGGACATTCTAATATAAAGTCAATAGCCTGAGAGAGAAGGGGAGGGAGCTGTCATCTGAGGTGAAGCCTGCACAAAGCAATAGATGGGGCAAGAAGGAGGAGGGAAATGCAGCTCTCCAAAATGCTGTGATTTCCTGTGCCAATTTCTCTTTAAAAATTAATGGAAAAAGATGGAGTATCAGGTATCTCTGTTGGAATGAGACAGCTGAGTGGATGGGGTCTTGCTTACATCTAGGTTCATATAGATTTCAAGATGCCCTGAATTTTGTAATTTTCTCTGTCATGCAGAAGTCTTTTGGAAAACCTTTTTGTGCATAAGTGCATGGAAGATAATATTGCTGCATTTTTGCCTCTGGTGCTAAGACAGTTAGGTAACACAGTTAGGATCTGTGCGGATATTTGCATGTTACATCAGAGCGCCAAACCTACAGCAAACAGGAAAATTTGGGTTGAGCCCAAAGTAAAGAGTTTTGTTTCCCTCCTCCTGCTCCCGGATGCAAAGCTAGGACTGAATTCAGCTGTCCAAAGCAAGAGCAGTAATCGTACAACTTGATCTGCCCAAAAAAACTTTTAAATGTTCTGCACAAAACTAAACTATTCCCCAAAAAAGTGACAAAGTCAGTGATACTCCTGCCTTTTTTCTAGTAAAGAATCAATATTTATTCAGCATGGAAAAAACACAGATCCCTAGAAACACCTTCCAGTATAGGAGTGAGGGTCCTTCCCTGCACGGGCAATGTGAATTCTAGTCTCCTCAGATCAGAGCCACACAAGCCGTACCCAGAGATCAAGGAAAAAGACAACCGGCACCTACTCTTTTTTCTCTCCCCATCTGGAAGTATTGAAAAAATTTAACCCAAAACAAGCAAACACAGCTTTTTAAGTTAATATACTGGGAAAAAAAGAAACTACTTTGGTATTGGAGATGGCAGCACCTCCTGCATCCCTCCAGGAGCTGTGGGACAGAGCCCTACCTGCCCAGGCATGCCAGAGTCAGCAAGTGCACCCTGGGGTGTGAGCTGGGCACTTGCCTGCTAGTCAGGCTTGCTGTGGGGCAGACCAGCGGAGGCGCCTGATGCTTACCTCGCAGTGATAGCACTCCACATGGTAGTCTTTGTCCATTGAAACCACCCGAATGGTCTCCTCAGAGCCCTGTTGGGGAATCAGAGAAAAGGTAAGAGTGGGCTTTTTAGAAGTGTTTTCTCAGTCTTCTTTCAGTGCCCAACCTATTGCTTTGGAGAGCTGTTCCCCTGAGTGATCCCCTCTTCCTCTGCAGAGGGTCTTGTCCTCTGGTACACAGCACTGCGCTGCTGGTTTTGCTGTTTGGCAGCAGCGTCAGTGTCTGATGTATCTAAGCTGTAGAGGTCATTTGGGAAGTGTAGCCAAAACTTCATTCTCAAGGGACAAATTAGTCTTGAAATCAAATAATTTTCCAAGGGCACCCAGGATCTGAATGAATTACCAGCCAAAAACTATGACCTGCTGATTGGGTAACTTTTCTTTGTAGACATCCTGGCCTGAGTTTTCCAGGACTTGTATTGCCTTCAAACCACCTGCTTCACAGGTATTTTGAACATGCACATGTCACTGTATGTACCCCATAGGGATTTACATACCAGTCCAGCAGGTAATTATGTGCACATGCCAAAACCTCAGCATGAGGGTGGATGCAGTGGAGTTGTGTAATTCCTGGCTGAGCCCCAGGCCCTGCAGAGCAGCCCATACCCCTCTTGTAACCTCACAGACTCTTTCCCTGACCCACTCTGAAGACAGAGCTCATTAAATTTGTTGCCTTGCATTGTTTCCAATGCCAGGTGTGGTTAGAGCATCAGATGTGACGTAGACTATGTCTGAGAGAAGCTGTGGGCAAGTTAGTACCTGCGCTGCTAGACTTGAACTAACCTAAGAAACCTCCATGGGAAAGAATGTGGAGTCTATCCTGCTAGCCATCAGATGAGTTGGCAGTAGGACTGCTCGTCAATTTTCTTTTTTTTTTTTAAAGTAATTTCCAATGAAATTTACATAGGGGTTTTCTCCTCACAGCCCATCACCAGGACAAGCAGTTCTGGCTCAGCCTTTATGACGCTTTTAATCATGCGAGACCTGGCCACTTAACAGAAATAATGATGACAAATAGGGCAATGTGCAGAATGATGGAGCTGGGCATGCCGAGAGGCTCTAGCCACAGGCTTTACTGGGGCACAGCAGCTTACAGAATGCCAGCTCTAGGTCTGTAAACATGACTAGAGGAAAAGAAGGGAGGTGCTGAGGCCCTTCCTTACAAACGAGCTCGTCAGTGACCTCAGCCACAGGAACACCAAGGGTCCTGCACCCACCAGAGTATGAGGGAGCACCACTGTGGGCAGTCAGAAAAGGGATGTCTTAATGTAGAAGTCTTACTGTGCTAACTATATGGTCAGGACAGGCTGAGGTTGCAAGCAGGTCATTCACCTGGCTTCCCTTGCAGCCAACTTTTCTGCTGCCTTTTCCACCCCTTTAAGCACTTTCATTACATTGCCACCCCAGGACAACAGCCTGTGTGGCCTTTCCACAGGGTCAGGGTAACCCTCAGATGCCTTTTCAAGTTTGGGCATCTTAATAGATCCACATCAGAAATGCAAACTTAGCAGACAAAGAAAATTGCTACTTGAGCTAATGGGAGATTCTAAAAATAAACATGACTTTGCTTCTTGGAGCCCCAGTCAGGGCTTTCAATTAGATGAGATTTATAACAGCATAATTAAGAGCTGGAAAGCACCCTAAAGATACAAAGTACTGTGCTGCGTAAGTAGTATGACTATTACAACCTCTGGGAATGTTTGGGAGTGACATTACTGCTGAACTGTATTTAATTTAGTATCTGACAGTATAGATTCTGGAAGAGGGAAGAAAAGCATCTAATGTGTTTTTAGGAAGTGTTCATAAGCCAAGAGCTGTTTCCTCTAGAGGCAGCGCATGTTAACAGGTACCTGTGCTGGTAGGATCGGCTGGTTACAGGAAGCGCATTTTGGTGCAAAAACCCTAGGGTGCAAGAAGAAAGTGTTGAAATCACATTTAAAGCTTCTTCAAAAAATAGAATCAAGAGAGCTATTCTAACCATGCCTTGTTTTTAGCAAAATGTAGATCCACAGGATTTGAAACACCACTAGATGTTTTATGATATTCAGGGAAAATGAGATTTGGAAGAGGCTGATCTACCCCAGCTTTATTGCTTAGGTCTTCCTGACCACTAGGCATTGTGAATCCAGCCCTCTTCCCACATATGCCCTTTCTTCCTTTACTCATACAGCCATTCACATTTTTCCAGAGACTGGCTGCTTTGACTGCAAAGCAGCTCCTGACTTGGGGACTGTCACCGTCGTATGTCAGGAAGACATAGCCATGCTAAATACGAGAGGGACTGATCCTGGCTAGGGATCTACTTAGACCAAATATATCAGCTGGTCTCATTATCCACAGCTGCATTTTACAACACTCCCTGGGCCAACATGCACTCTATCCTTGTAACATGGTCATCTTGGTACCAGTAGGGTTCAGTTCAGAGTGATTTACTCGGGCAGCGTAAGTTAAGTTACTGGTTGACCGGAGCTAAGAGCATTCATGTTGCCTTTGAGCAGGAGCAGAAAGGAGTCCAAAAGCAATCACTTAAACCACAAAACTTTGTCAGGTGAAGCTAAAATCATTCTAACACTAGCTGCTAATTACATGTCTGCTGCCCAGTCTAGGTTAACCTAACTTACATACGCCAGTGTCATGCACTACCAGAACCTTGACTCTTAGAAACAGCCAGCAGAACCCACCATCACTTGCAGAATTGGCCTGATTTAATTAGTATGGCAAGTCCTGAAAGAAGCAGAGAAACAGCCACCAGAGAAGTACACCCTCTGACGCAACCTGGCCCCTGTATGCCACACTTGGCCTATGAAGCGGCCTTTAATATAACTTTAAAATACTTTACAAATGCAACATGTGAGGGCAGCACTCAAGGGACATCTGAGCAAATAGGAATGATCCTTTTTATCTACTGCAAGGCTTATATCTATACCAATAATTTAACTACTGTAATTTTTCCAAGCATGGAATGGATTTGCACACTTACGTATGGTAGTCTTTGACACAGTAAATATTGTTCTCCACATCTACAGTGAAGGGGACTCCATCCAAGCACTCGTTACACACCACGCAGCGGAAGCAGCCAGGATGGTATGACTTTCCAAGGGCCTGTAAGATCTTAAGAGGCAAAGTGCAAAATTAGATTAGATTAGATGAGATCCCCACGATATACTGCTGTGTCTGATTCTTAATAATGACAGTGAGAAAAGCACTTTGGGTTTAAATTGCCACTCTGCAGATCTGTCAGCAAGGGGCCTTTTAGAACAATCAACTTGCTTATTTCAGTGGGTTTCAGTAGGCTCCCTATAAAGAGAGAGAACTGTGAAAATCAGGCTAACGCCCATCAGTCTTAGCTCTGCAGGGCCAATACTGCCAACAGAAATTAAAAACTGCTTCAGTGACCACTTGGAAAAATCTGTTGCAGCCAAATACAAGTTACTGGGATACAGAGTTAAGTCACAAAACTTAACAGGCTGTAACAGACAGAACCCAAAACGGCCATTACTCAAAAAGTGAAATAACAAAACAAGCAAATAAGTAGGTGTCTTTCTATTAATTAAGGATCCTAATCCACCATAGTTACTGCCTGGTTATCACTCAGTCATAGAGGCCCATGAGTTTCTATTAAACGTCCATTCGTTTCTGTGTATTTGGGTACAGATCCATCCATCTGCCCAGGCTTTTCCCACGCTGATCTTCCCTACTGCATTTTAAAGGTTTCAAGGAAAGGCCTGATGCAGTCTCAGCTACACTACTACAGAACAGATCCTCTCCCTCTTGGAGTCCTTGTATGTGACGTTCATTGTGGCACTGGGACATCAAGGAGGATACACCAAGCCCATGAACAAGCCTTTGGGAAGAGCGAGACATAGTATCATCTTCAGGCAGCTCTCTACAGGTTGTAGCATCAATTGCATACATTTCAGGTATAAGGAATACCTTTGGAAAGTAATTTCAAAATGTATCTGCTAGCAGTAGTGCTCAGCTTGGAGCTGCTAATAAGCTGGAGATAAAATAACTCCACAGGCTAACCTCTCATGGCCCTGCAGATGATTCTATGAATAAAGATCAAATCAACAAGAAATAAAAAGTGGCACATAAGAAAAATACACAAAGTCAACTTAATTTAACCTTTTTTTCCCCTCTAATGAAGCCCTATAGCTCTCTGTTCAGTGAGTAGCATCAGCCTCCATTTGGTTTGCAAGCCTGTTCCTAGCCAGAAAAAGCTCGTCTCTGTGTGTGTTGCTGTCTAGGCAGCTACGTAACACATAGTTAACCTGGCGTGCTTGTGCAGCCACCCCTTTGCACAGAGCAACTCCTAGCTCAACAGCACTTTTAGCCTTGAACAGCCTCAGCTGCGCCCAGGCCTGTGGGGCTGCAGCTCTCTGCTCTTTCGCAGTACATAGGCACCACTACTGTGCGGGCATGTTTGTTGTATGCGCGCTCCCAGGGAGGAACACCAAGGAATTAGCCAAATAAGACTGCTTAATTCCTGGAGCTCTCAGAGCTGTTTCCTTTTGTCAAAGCACACTTGCTGAGGGGAGAAAGGCAGACAAGCACCTGCTAAGCTTACAGCTACTGAGCTCCACCAACGAGATATTATGGACTCTTGCCTGGGATTCTGCAATTAAGGGCCAGCTCAAAGCATGCAAGTCAGCATACCCCTCCCCCTCCCAGCATGACACAACTCCAGAAATTTGCTCTTGGGATATAACGAACAATATCCTTGTCCAACCAGTGGTGCCAGGATATGAGCCAGAATCCTCATTAGTGAAGTCTCCGTTCCAGCTCCTACCAAACCTCCGTGTTTGCAATGCAATAGCTGCTTCGGTTCGGCATACTGAGGTTCATCTATGTTTTAAATCAAGAGGAAAATAGATACACTACATAACCTGCACTTCTTCAATGTGCACACAACTGAATTTTGTTTAGGAATTTCTGCTTAGGAAGAACTGACTAAATTCTTCCTACTTCCACCTACTGAAACAATGCCAGCAGTATCTGGCCCAACCCATAGCCCTTTGATTTTTTTATTATACAAGTAACTCTGACTACTGACTCCCTACAAATCCCAGTGGCAATAAGGCATTTCAACTGACATTGAGCAAGTGGCAGAAGGCAAATAAAGCAAGTCACAGAGCAGGCAACAAACCTCAGGGTCCCTCTCCTCTCTAGCCCAGATTCCATCCACTTGACAGAGTTCTTGTATTCTACTGTCACACAGAGCATAGCCTCTGTTTTCCTTTATCATGTTCTCATACAAAGCTGTGCTGTATTTTCCCCCTTTAGTATTAAAATTCTATTTATCTTTTTTTTTTAAGCTGGCATGTGGCAGAACAAGAGTCTCCCATGATCAGGTAGAAAAGAACCCCAACTTACTGTGCTTAATAGTAACAGAGCACAAAGGTATTTTTGTTTATTTACTGCCTTGGTTTCAAAAATTACCTTGACAGCAGTGAAGACACAATGCTTTTCTGTCTAGGGAAAAAGAACAACATCTCACAGTGCGCTACTCAAAGTACGTGAAAAGCAAGCTACCCCATGGTTAGGCATTTAGGTCTCTTACCATTTCCATTATGAGGTGTCCACAAACAAAGCACTTGTCCGCTGTTTGCTGAAAACCTGAATACTGTTCAAATGACAGAAAAGAAAGGATTATTAGTAGCCACTCCTCTAGCTGCAGAAATACCTTTTAAGTGAATGCTGTGCTATTTTGCAGCCTGTGCTGTATATGATAGCAAACTATATAATAGGTTTGGGAGACAGTGACTCGAAGCCTTCACCCTGCTCTTGCAGCATGCTCAGACACCAGCCTGGCCTTCTGATCCACTGCAAACACTGAGATTTCCAATGTAACAATATTATTTTAAGTTTGATTTCTATTTCAGAAGCCTAGTTGGCAAGTTTGCTTTTGGTGTGCTGGAATTAGCTTGAATTCACTCTTTTGGTTGTTGTTGTTGGGGAAGTAAGTAATATAGGACTTACCTCCTGACTCCTGCTCAAATTAGTGACCAGATGCTTACTGACCTCGGATTTGGGACCTACATTTCACTCAGTGCTATATGCAGGCTAGAAAAATGAAGACAGGCCCAAGGAAGATTTAGCTGCTTTGTGGATACCAAGCTTTTTATCCAGGGAAGAATCTAAAAGTCCAGTTGTAGGAGTCTGGGCTCCCTGCACAACATAGGCAACAGTAAGGTACCTCAGAAAGATGATGCAAACCCCAAATGTCAGCCCATGCTCCAGCCTGGAGTGGGAAAAAAGAAGGCTGGGCAGGCCTGGTGCCAGAGCCCTTGTGGGTTCAGTGCCTGGGGCACGGCTGGCCACAGAGAGATAATTTGCCCACTTGGCACAAAAGCTCTCTGTGTTCCCTGCGTGAGTGTTTTTTACCTTAACGTTGTGCTTTAGTCCCCAAAGCAGATCGTGTTTCAGATACAAAAGTCTGTCTTCAACCCTGTGTTTTGAGGTATACAAGAAATACCAACATTATCAGGCCAGACAACTGACCTTCCAAACAACTACCCTACAGGCGAGAGGCATTCTCCATGTAATTCTGAAACTGGTATTTGCAGTGGTTGAACTTTACTGTCACCCACTGCAGTCCCAAGTTAGCAAAGTGCTGCGTGTGCACTCTTTCCTGCCAGAGGGAAGGAGTGCCCAGTTATTTCTATGGTATTGCACAGTGATGCTTATTTCAGCAATTAAGGTTGAAGCAAAGCTCACCTGAAATGTACTTTAGTTGCACAAGATAAAAGACAGGGAATGGGGAGGATGAGTGTAAACTGGACTCTTCTCCCACAGCACAGGTTAACTGGCTCAGGCATCTAACGCATCCTCAGCCTCAGCCTAACAGAGTTTACAGCTTGCTCCGTTCCCCTGCCTTGATTTACTGGGGATTAGCTGTCCCCTCACTTCAAAAGCTAGTGGTTCCCAGTCTAGAGCTGCCATATGTTTTCCTTCTTACTGGTGTGAAGGGATTACATGTTATTTCAGATCAATAGGTTGGAGACAAAATTATTGTTGCTATGCAACAAAGTGATTGTGAAGGAAAAGGTCTGACAGACACTTTGGCGGGCCCAGGAAATCAGTACACGATGGTATGGCAAATGTCGCAGCTTCAAATTCACTACACGCTAAGGAACACAACTCATACAATCTAAAGAAACTTTGAAACTTCATCAAAAGAGACTAGGGTGTTGAGGAACAAATACAGAGCCAGGCAGTCCTAGCTTGCTATTTCTGCAAGATACTGGTTTTTTTTCTTCTTCTTACTGATACAGAAAAAAGGCCTTGCTGCTTGGGATGCTTCTTTGCTGCACTGTATCCGAGTAACCCTCTGGCTGGACTATTTCCTAAGGTTGTGAACTCGAGGGTTACAGGGAACAGGTGGGTAGGTCCTAGTGGCGCAGACTGCAGAGGATTAACAATAGTACAAACCCAGCTAATTCTGAGATCCTGCTGGAATGAATTTACCAGTACCATCTGGCTGTCATTTGATAAGGAATGCAAAGGAGCATCTACCCAGCTATTGATTAAGAGGGAACATTATTCCCCAGGAACAGAATGGCACAGTGGTCAGATTAATGTCATTTATTGCTAACTAGATTGTCATAAACTACACTGTTTGTCAGAAAGAAAGGTTTTGCTGACACAAAATCACTCTTTGTATGACTAACCCTATTAAATTAAAACCATGATTTGCTTTTAACAAGAGAATTGTTATTTGTCAAACACATCCAGCACTGGATTACCCAATAAAGAAGACTTTGCAAAATACCAGTAAATGTATTCATGGGCTTGGGGAGCTGTCCTTTACCACTACACTCTTCTCTTTTCTGATCACAGTATCGATTCCAGACAAACTGGAGACCCAATTCAGTGAGATCAGCGTTTTGGATTCAGCTCTGCTTGTGCTTTAAATCTATTTGGACTGTAAAAGAGTAACAGCCTCAGATCCCAGCAGCACCATTTCCTACATTATGGTAGTACTGTGGATACTGCTGTTTAAAGGTTAACAATAAATGATTCTCTACGTTTTTGTAGCTCACTGGTCAACTTCTGCTTTGCAGTGCTTGTTCTTAACTTGGAGAGTTCAAACAGGACTATTGCGCTAAGTTTTCAATTTCAGAAGCAGAGCTTACAAACAAAGTCTTGAAATACTAATTAAAATTGGCAACCTCTGTCTTTGAAGCACTTTATTATTATTAACCTTCACAAATCTTGTGTGTGCAATGAGAGAGAAGTTGTGACTTGCTCAAAACTGCAGATGAGGCAGAACGGCCTCTCTGTTATCTCTCAGCACATCCAAGAGCCTTCCTGATGATTGAAGAAGCACTGGTCCCCCAGAGTTTGTGAACTAGGTAACTGCAAGCAAAGAGGAGATTATGCTCTACAGACTTGTAGCCTCTTTTATTACTGACATAGTTGGAGGGAGGAAAAGAGCTTTTGCACAAGACAGCCCTCCCTCACAACCTGGAGCCATGAAAAAACAGATCGAGGTGAAATAGTGAAGTAATACAGGCTGACAAGCAAGATCCTAGTGGAGACGCCAGATCACAGCTAAGCTTCCTGTACACATAGCATTCTATACTTACAGTTTCATCCAGGATGTAAGCAGTACTGGGCTCAGTTCTAGCCTTATTCTATAAGAGTTTCGTATGTGCCAGTTTTGGGTTGTTTTTTAAATATTCTGTTGGCATACCAGTAAGATGATGTAAATACAGACCACTCAAACGAGACAGAAACGTTCAGAAGCCTACAGTCTGTACCTAGGACAAGTAAGAAGTGTAATTTTGAACTTCCCTAAATTCATTAGGCATATAAAAAAAAATGAAAGAACTTGTTATAAAAAGAACAGCTCTGAAATTCAAAGCTGAAAATGAAGTGCTACCCTCTACTCTCACTTCTGTGACTTAGAAGTAAGATGCTAGTTACCAGGATGCAAAGAAGTGCATGTTGAAGAGCGGGTATATGATTTTTCCTTATTTCTTAGTTTGGTCCCAACTGTTTTCTCCCATGTTTACCTTGTCCTTGACTCCTCTCCCAGGATAATAAAATCTCACTTTATGTGCATGAATCAAGACTTTGTAATCAAGCTCCCAAATGATACTTATATAAAATAAGACTCTGGGAAACTAGATACACCTTGAGAAATATGTTAATTATGTTAGAATAGAAGAGTTAAAATAAAGTAGAAGACTTGGCTGGCTGAACTTTTCTTTTGTTTGCTGTCCACTATACTTTGATTATCAAACAGGAAAAAAAAAATCTCTAATGATTCCATCCAAGAGGCTTTGTTCCAATCTAAGAGGAAAACAAGTCCCCTTCTGTCCTGAATATTTAGGCCTGTTAGTGTCCTCCTGTGATAATCTTAGGGTTTATAACTCTTCTGTCTAATGGCAATATACCCAAAAGAAACTAACAATGAATTTTGAGCATATAATGAACAATTATGCATGGAGGATAATCCCACCAAGTACTATGTGAAACAATTTCTCCTGTCTGCCCTCAGTCCTGTAACCAATCTTGGTTGTCTACCCAGGGTCTTTTGAAGTTTGATGTCCTCATCGTGATTTTCAAAAGCAAAACCATTCAGAAAATAGCATGCCTGAAAAAGGCTTCAGGACCCCAAGTTCCTACCGTAGGCAATGTCAGATCTTTGAAAAGACACGTTGCTGCTTCTCCTTCGCATGCCTAACTGTGCCCAAGGAGAGGCTGATGCACTTTCCTGCTGTTATGCACTCAACAAAACCTTCCTCCTGGAAACAGACCCTGGAATCTCATTCAGGCCCATTTTCTTCTTTGATCAGGATGTTCAAAACCTGCTAAAGGTTTGTGCAAGCAGATGCAGCGGGTTACATTTCAGTAGGTGTGGCAGTTGCTGCCCCGGTAATGGTATGAAGCCGTAAAAACTACAGTTCACTGTTACAGCACTGCAAAGTCACCACATGTGATTGCTCAGCCTGGACTTGAGACTCCTGCTCTTCTGTGCTTTAAGGGCTTTTCAGAGGGATGATCAGGAGTTTTTGCCAAAATACTTCAGGCGTTTCATTCTGAAAACTAATTTCTGAATTGGGTGCTATGCTAATAGCATATTCCAACCCCAGGCTGCCTGTAATCCCTCACAGACTCTCTTCTCCTTGGTTTCCCATTAGCAGAGCATCTGTCTTCTCGCTGCTTTATTGTTTGCTCTCTGCATGGGATCCTTAGTACATGGAACACAACAATGCAAGAAATTCATGGGATCACGTTAAGAGAGGGAACAAATATCAAATTTGGTTTCATGCAGATGGGAGTTCTGTTGTTGTATTTTTATACACATACTTAAATGCAGCGATTAAACTGAACTGAACAAAATGGGGCTTTCTCCGGCTCAAAGATACAGGAGCCTCATGGCAGGTGGCAGAGATTAAACTAAAGGAAAATAGTCCAGAACTGTATCTCGCTGAAACCCTTTCTTATACCCTGTTGCTTCACCCTGTCTTGCTGCCAGTGAGGAAACACTATCCTAGCAGCTTATCTCCTTGCCTCTGTGTTTCCACCTTGTAACATTTGAAGGACATAAACATGGCAAGGAGGGACTTTATGTTCTGCACAGAGCTAACAGTTGGGTCTGACCATGCACAAAACTGCCAAAAATCAGGAATTCAGCTGGTAGCTAACTCTGCCTTAACAGACAAGTGTTTTATAGCCTCTGAGAAGGGAACAGCCATTTACTTCCTGGAGAGCCTAGAAACCCATGTGTGAGCACCCACCAAGGCTACTTTCTGTCTGATTAAGAGCCAGTAATGATTTTCTTGCCTAGATCTTCCTTACACAAACTCCTGTGAAAGCTTTGCAGTGACAACGATTAAGAAAAAAGCCTGAAGCAACAACTTTAACTCTGCATCGTATCATACAGCCCAAAATCTATTAACTCGATTCACATTGTATAGCACTTCATACTGCACAGTGCTATATTCCTGCTGCGGGTTATTTATTGTGACTGCTACCATCTATTACATACACTGTGAAAGAAACTGTCTACATTAGAACATACCTTGCTGGAAAAACAAATATCTGGATTTTATTCAAAACAGTTACTGAAAGATTTCAATTCAAAACTAACAGCAACTAATACCAATGTTTACTACAGAACTGGAAACATACCACTTTCTCACATTTTTTTCTAACTCTCCCATAGAAAAAAATTAATGCTGTCTGCTTACAAGTGTTTGGCAGGAGTTACACATAATTAGGAGGAGCTCTAGCTCTTTTAAGTGTGCTTCAGTTATTGTAATTTACTTTTCAATGTAATATGAAGAAAAATGGGATAATCTGCCTTTTCAGATCAGCATCTGAAGAGGAAATAGGGGAGTGACTATCTGGCATGAAACCAACTGGACTTTGTAACATGCTCTTCAAAACATTCCACTAGCAAAGGTAAAGTATGGGATAGTTGGAAAAGCTAGTCCATAGTGATACATCTCAGAAAAAAAATCCCATCTTTGTTATTCTTTGTCTGTTTTGTCATGGCCCAGAGAACGATTCCAGTGACCCATTTAACAATCCATAACCCAGTTCAGGAAATGCTGAGCATCCTTTCAGTGAACACAGCCCGTACTCACACATTGACATTTCATCACATTATGTTTATCTACATTATCACCTGGGTCTAGGTACTGCCTGTGTATTACTCTTTTATACACTCAAGAGATTTTTCTGCACTCGGCTGGTCTCCTATTTCAAAACGCCAATTTTCTTCAATTAGCAGACCTGCAGTGTGCCATGCCATGCAGTGTTTGCAGCATTCACCCTTAGTTTCTCAAACTTGGTGCCATTTTTATATAGGCCCTAGCTTTAAACATTTGTCCTCTGGGATGAATTCCTGGGAGAAAATCCAGACCTCCTGAAGTCAAGAGGACTTCTGCCACCAGAATGGACTTCAACAGGCTTGTAACTTCTTGATATAGGATACAGCACTACAGTATTGTGTTGCAATCTGAGGTGAACCCAAACTGCCAGCTCTACACGCACTTCATGCCGATTCACATTCAAGTCACAAAGTTGATTAGGGGAGTGGAGCATCTCTCGTATGAGGAAAGGCTGAGAGAGCTGGGTCTGTTCAGCCTGGAGAAGAGAAGGCTGAGAGGAGATCTGATCAATGCTCACAAATATCTAAAGGGTGGATGTCAAGAGGACGGGGTCAGACTCTTCTCAGTGGTGCCCAGCAACAGGACAAGGGGCAATGGGCACAAACTGGAGCACAGGCAGTTCCACCTGAACATGAGGAGGAACTTCTTTACTGTGAGGGTGACAGAGCACTGG
>VZSC01047435.1:1440334-1459764 GCA_013398225.1 Steatornis caripensis
GAGGTTGTGGAGTCTCCTTCTCTGGAGATACTCAAAACCCGCCTGGATGCATTCCTGTGCAACCTGCTCTAGGCTAACCTGCTTTAGCAGGGGGGTTGGACTAGATGATCTCTAGAGGTCCCTTCCAACCCCTACCATTCTATGATTCTATGATAAGTCCAAAGTGCAGAGGCCAATCAATATCTGACTATCCCCAAATATTCTGAAAATTAAATTTTAAGCCCATCTGTAGGTTTGATGCAACACCTCAATTCAGAATACCCCAGTTAATCCTCAATAATGTCAAATTCATTTATAAAATAAAACTAGGACCACTAGCATACTACAAACTTAGAAAAAACTAAGGAAGGAAAGTATCCAAAATTTTTTGGCAGGGAGGGCCTGGAGTGAGACACACACACAAGTAACAACATGAACTTCACTCCCTCACGCGCCGATTACAGTAACATGCTATAATCTGTTTGCCTTTATTTTCAGTGACAGTATTCGGAAGCACAGCAATACTCAGCATTCATGATACCTCTGGAACTTGAAAGCACCTCCTGTCCCAACCTAGAGCCATCAACACCTTAAAAACACTCACAGACTTCCTCACACTTCTGTACACGAGGAATATTGCAGCAAATCCCTTTCCAAGCTTTGACTCCATAATTCTATTAAACATATCAATAAACACCCATGTCTGTCTGTTTTCTGACTGAAGTCTCCTAAATACAACATCCTTACAGTCATCTATAACTCCATTTGCTCTGCAATTCCCATTAGATATGAAACTGACACAAGCTGCAACTTCAATCATTTACCTTTTTGACTGAGAATATTTTTTCTGAGTGAGTCTCGCTTAGCAGCAACGGGCTCGCTAATGCACTAGTCCTAGTGCTTACCTCCCAAGGGGAAGCTCCAAACATTTATTGTCACAGAGATGGAAAATCAAACCCCTGACTCCAGATGACACCAGCTTCCATTACACTAAGTAAGAACTATCTTCCTAGGGCCCCAGCAAGTGGGACGGGCCATTTCCCACACTGCCAGGCTTGGAAAACAGCATGTGCACAAACTGAGAATAGCAGCCTCGTTAGTATTAATATTTACATTGCAGCCATGCCCAGAGGCCCAAATTAGGGTAAGGGTCTTGTGTTTGGCACTACAGGAGATGAAGGTGCAAGCCCTGCTCTCATGAACTGCAGATCACCCAGCTAGCCCTCCGCTGATATCCTATCCCTTTCCCCCCATGAAAAGCCGATCGTTTCTGTTCGTCACCTCCCTACCAATCTTGTACACCCTGATTCTTTCACGTTTTTAATATCATTGAGACTTCTACAGCTGTGGACATAAGACAGGGCCCTCTGTGTTCTCTGCAGCCAACTTTTGTGATGCAGTGGCCAGCTGTGGAGCAAAGAGGCTATAGCTGTAGCCAGGAGAGTGGCCTGAGCAAGTGCCAGTCACTGGTGTAGGGGAGAGAAAGATCAGAAACCCCAACAGACTGGATGGAGAAGGAAGACTTCAGGGGCAGCCTGCAGGTTGCAAGGCACAGCTCTGTTGGGGCTGTGGGCTGCATGCCTGCCTCCTGCCACAGCCTCAGCCCTTGCCTCTCCCTGGCAGGAGGGAACGAGGCCAGGCAGGGAGCTGCAGAGGCACCAGCACACAACCATCGCAGGGGCTGGTCACACTCCAGGCTGGCAAGGGCAGAAGGGGGACACCCAAAGGCCTCCCGGAGGCTTGCAATGCATGAGGTCTCTCCTCATGGTTGGCACATGCAAAATCAAGTTTTTAGAGCCTTTCTCTTCCAGGATTTACGGGCAAAACTCACCAAGATGAACAGCTTTAGATGAAACAACTGACAACAGACAGGTTAGCTGGAAGCAAAAACCTGGCGTGAAGAGGTTCAGCCTAAATGATTAAATTAAGTTATAAGCCAGTGAAAGAGATAATCTTAAAATGGTAAGTTTTGGATGACCTTAATGCTATGCTCTGCAGCTTGTGGTGTCTGTAATAGGCTATTTCCAGAGCATCTGAGTGTCTTCCAGTACTGCATTAAGCAATGTAACTAACATCTGTCACGAGGTTCATTTTCCCTCTCATCTCCTCCCTGGAGGGAAATTCTCTCATTTCTTAACCTCTGCTGGACCCCCACTCATTAATGTTCACTACCTCAAGAGAAAAAGGAAAAGCCTATCAAAAAGAAAAAAAAGTGAGATAATAGATCTAAGATTCAGGCTACTTTGGTGACATTTTTAAAGTCTTTTTTGCCAAGAAAAACAGTAATTTCTTTTAAATTACTTTACATTATATTTAAGCATTGAAAAGGAAAGGCAAATTAAAATTATTGAGCTATTTTTCCTTCACCCATGATTATGCATCAATTTATCAACAAAATGGAACAAGAACATCTGACTGGGATTATTTATTATACAGTTAGGCATTTATTTTTTGTTCACTTCACCAGGAACAGTGTCCCTGTTATGGCTAGTTAGCCATCTGTGTCCTGAGAGCTTTCATGGAAGGATTAAACTGTCATTTGTTTTATTTCCTTTCATGAAGTAACTATCCTAACAGGGCTGAGGCAAGACTCGGATATTGCTGGACTTGCTACCTTAAGGTGGCATGAAACTGAGTAACTGGATCCTCCCTGGAGCTAAAGCAAAGCAAGGAGAAGTTTGGTGTTTTGGTTTCGTTCTTTTTACTCCTTACACTCAGTAACATGCAATATCACTACTCCTACTCCAAGTGCTCCTACTGGAAATTGCATAGATTAGGCAATCTCTATGCCATGCTTAGGCAGAAGTGGAATTATCTGTGGATTTTTTAAAAAGTTCTGATTCATTCACTACATTTAGCCAATACGGCTTGGGTTTAAGCACTTAGAGAATCTGCAGCTAATCAGGGCTGGAAGCAGGAGACTGACAAAAATAAACAAAGAGAAGGAGGTATGCTGTGTCCTCCAGGTGGTAAGGGTTTACCCTCCCTCACTCGTTAATTCACAACCCCACATAGCACCATTTTTGCGAGGATGACTGTGGCATGTGGCATCCCTTCCCCATCTAGAACTCTGTAAGTGGGTCTAAAAACTTGAGCCCTTCTTCCCTGGAAAGAATGAGCAAAATAAGTTGCCTGACCCCAGAGAAAGATAATCTGTGCCCTCAGTAAGAGCAAACACGTGGGAAAACTATTTGCTAGAAGAATGTACCTTGTGGCTATTGCCAAAGGTTTTGCAGGGTGTATCTGCGCTCTGGATAGCTTTATGGTTGTGCAGTGGAAATTGCTCATAATGAATGATAACATCTACATTTCTCGAACACCTTTTGTCCACAAATCAAAAGCACTTTTCAAAGAAATGGCCAGATTTTGAATGCTTGACACTGGCAGCTCCTCAGGTCACACCTTTACAGACCAATTTTTCTTTTTTTTTTTTTTTTTAAACAACTTGGTAGCCAAAGCTCTCTGGCACCTGCTATGCTTTAAGTGACAACTGAGCTCTCTTAAAAAAATGCGATCCACACAGCATTTCACCACTGAAGTGCAACTGCCTCTGGGGTGGAAGAGACGCACCCTGGAGCAGTGGGCACCAGCGCTGTGCTGAACCTCAAGAGGGACAGTTTAGCCAAGGAGGACGAGTCTTGCTCTTACAACAAGTGCCAAACATTTATAAGTATCAGATAATGGCTTTTCTCAAGGTCTTGGCTTCAAGGACCATACATAATATTGCAGTGAATTCCATGTGTCACTTTTGATAGAAAGAGCTGATCTGTCTTGAGTGAGTAGGAGTTAAAGAACCAGGTATCCTACATGAGCCATCAACCATAGCTCTGGAGACGCTGCTCTGGCAGGAGCTGTTCTGACACAGAAAACAGCAGTATTGCAGGAGAATTAAAATACTGACATCTATAGGATGTTAAACATTTCTAACAGTTACAATAAGGAGAAACCCATAAACAATATCCTAAAAGTTCCTACACTCATTGGTTCACAGCAAGAACTAGTTCAGCTTTTCTGCCCATTGTTGTTCATGTGTTATTTACTGCAGTCCCAAAGTGGGACTTACTGCAGTCCCTGTCTCTTGCCTGGACTGGCCCCCTGGACATCCCCGGTATGGTGCTAGATGATGGGGTAGAAGCACCTGCAGCAAATTACCAGGATACATAGAGGGAGCAGTGGGGATGGAGAGAGCTCTGCAAGAATTATAGCCCTCAGCTCTACCCCATGCTGCCCATAGAGGGTGGGAAGGGGATGGGCTCTCCTCTAGGTAGCAGGGAGGCTTCAACCCACTACCACCCCTGCTTCCATTTGCATTGTATTTGCAAATCAGCTGCTTCCCATCAGCATGCCTCTTGCAAACGAGGGGCTCATGCAGACCACTGCTGCTTTGGCAGGACTGTGAGGGATGAAACATCAACTCCTCACACCCGTCCCTAGCAATCCATGGAAAGACCCTCCCTGCTGTTGCAAGCCTAACCGTGTACACACAGGCCCCTCCAATTTAGTTATTACATGGATTTCATCACAACCCCAGCGTGACAGCACAGTACCTCCTCCTGCCTCAATTTTCTGAAGCTGCTCTGCTTTCTAATTCCTGTATGTTTGTGTCATACTTGAAACAACCTGGTCACAAGCTGCAGGGTTGCAACTCCACAGAGCCATGACCAGGCTCCCATACCTATAGGACCATTTAATTCTCCTGATCAGTTCCCAGGCAAAGAAAAGCCAAGGAAGAGCAAGGACACCAACAGCAGACAGTATTTTCTATAGCAGGAATACAATTATAACGTAGGTGGATTACCTCCATTTACCTCCTCAAAATCATATTTTTCTTATTCTCTTACCTATAAATGAGACCAGAATGTGATCCATTCTGCTTCTGACTGCATTTACTGGCCAGAAAAGAGGCTGCAACAAGCTAAGAGACAAATCTCCCAGTGCAAGAACAGTCAAAGGTAGGCCTGTGTACCCACACAGCTGCTATAGGACAGAGCAGAGGCTTGCAGAGATGGGGGAGGCATGTCCCTGTGGATTCAGGGCTATAGGACAGCTTTACAGACTGTTACAATGCATAGCAGCTCCTACAGCTCTGCTAGTTCTCCCTTCTTGCCCCGCAAAGCTTGCATGATAGTGATCAGAGGACAGAGTCAAGATCAGCCTAATTCACCCTCATGTAATTTTTTTTTTTAGCCTCCCCTCCAGTCTTTAACTTTCCTAACATCCCACCACCGTACTGTCAGCAGCGAATCCATATATAACACTGCACTAAGATTTGGAGTTACGGTAGAGCCTGAAATTCTCAATTATACATAAAAAGCATTTTGCTATCTGCTTTGGACTGAAAACCTCTCTTTTTAGAGGACTGGGGTTTTCAGGTGGTTAGGAGCAAGACTTGGTATTATGAATGAGTTAAGGTAATTTCCTTTTTAATTGCTACTTTGCAGCCTTTTTCTCTGACTTTGAGAAAAGCTGGAACTCTAAAATAGGCAAAGTTGTTTTATTAGAGAAACAGACAATTCCTAGTATTCTTGCTACAACATTTGCTCAGGAGAAGCTGAGAGAAGATGAAATCGCTTTCTGAGAAGCAGCTTGCTTAACACGGGCAGGGACGACGTCAGAATTTGACTTCTTTTGCTGACTTCGGCAGCCCTGAGCCCCTTGATCTGCTTCTCGCCCATCCCTCTGTGTTACTGGGAATCTGCTAAAACACACCTGTGGGAGTTTCAGGCTTTTAAATCTGTGCCTTAAATGTCCCAACAGTTCCCTAACTAGCAGAAAGTTTATTCCGGTCAGGTCCTTAACCTCAGTTTTCTTGGGAAAATCACTGCCAAGTATCTTGCTTCAGAAGCCTACTACAGCACACGTCTAAGAACTAAAGAGGTTTCTCCTCCACTCGTTGAAAATTGAATGTTCTCCATAAGATTAAGATTTTTAGATTTAAAATTCTCATGTTTAGGCTGAAATTACAAGCTAATAACAACAATCACGTCATTAAGTCTGGATGACAGATTTTCATCATGGGGGAAGTACATTCCAAAACAGTTCAAAACAATCTCAAAGGTTTGAGCCCCTCCATCTCACACTCCACCTGTTCTCTCTCTCCCTGTGTTTCTCCAGAAATGCAGGGAAAAAAGAACTGAAAAAAGCAAGGGAGAAAAAATAATTTCCTCTCCAAAATGCAAGCAAAACAGCAACACGTTTCTTTTATAACAAGAAACTTATTTTTTGCACAAAATACAATTTGGTCTTTTCAATAGGCTCCAGCTGTGGTAGGCTAAGAGTAAAGGTGTAATACATGAAGGCAAACATGGCTTATATTTTAGGAATTTCCATGATTTTTATGGATTGCGTTGATGAGAAATGCATTCGCTTACTCTGAACTGCCAGTAACATTTTTGTTGTGGGATATACTTTGAATAATTCCTTTGCAAAAAGCATGGCCATATATTCATTAGAAACAAAAGTTGTTGTAGGAGACCCAAGCTTCCAAATGAATGGTATTTCAATAAATAAAGGCGGTATAAATTCAACACAGTGATTCTCCAATTCATCATCCTCTACGCTAAAATACATCATTCCTCTCCAATTTCAATTCCCAGCCGTGCCGTCGTCTTAATCTTAATTATAAATGGTCTGCCACTTATCAAATCTTTCTCTGTGTACTGCATAATCCTCACCCTTAATTGCACAAATATTTTATTTTTGGAACAACACAGCTCAGCAACAAGCTTCATTTTTCTTTTCATGACTCAGTCTCTATTAAAGTAAAGCATTTATAAAAGCTCTGGGTGCATGGAGAGAAAATTAGTTGCTCCTCCGTGGCTAACAGTTTTTAGCTAATCACAATGCAGCTCCACATCACTCCGAGCAGAGCAGCGATTAAAACTGTGCCTGCAACAAAGCAACATTGTACACAGCGATGACGTGCTCCAGTCAAAAACGTCTCCCCTCTTGTTATGATTGGTATTCCCCAGATGTTTGACTTCAAGCTCCAGCTTGGCAGGCGAGGTTTCGTGGCTGCAATTCAAGTCCCAAGCCTGAGCAGCTCTAGTGTTTATTCTCATAATTTACACTTTGTGATGGCTTACGGACAGTTATGTACTTGGTTTCATAGCCACCACTTCAAACCAAGGGCCTGATCCTGCCTTTATGGAGTTAGTGGTAAAAGCTTCCCAATTCCAGCACTGGCAGGAGGCTCCAGATGACTAAGCCGTCTCTCAAAGCAAACAAGCCAGTAAAAACCAACAATTTGGTTTAAAAACAATTTAAAAATGCCTGAAATCTTACTTACTAGGAAGTCTTCTTCACAGTACACCTTGCCATTGACGTTGTAGAACGCTTTTCCTCGTAGTCTTCTCCCTGTTAAAATACGGTACTGTCAAAATTTTGCGCTCCATCCCCAAACCCAGTCGTTCGCCCTCCTGCAGCTGTCTGCATGGCCAGTTCCTGGCCCTGTCCACCCCGGAGGGTCCACCCAGAGACATGGGTGAGGGTTAGGCGCTCGGCTCCATTCTGCCTTAACAACTTAAATGTTACTTTTAAGTGCAGGTTATGGAACCCAGCTGATACCATTTCCTGGAAAATTTGAAATCTAAACCCAAAAATGATTAATCTGGGGGGAAAGGCTCATTTGTAAATTGAGACCATTTTCTTAGCAGGTGACATCACAGCCGGCATACATCCACTACAATCAACATCAGCAACATGTTTGTCTCCAAAGGACCAAACGAGATGCTGCATATGGATGTGCCTATCACCTTTAAAAATATTCATACATTAATCAATGCCACAGCAGCTACACTCACAGCCCCCTATGATACTAAAGCAGTACAAGGCACATGTGATGGAGGGAAGCACAGGAAAAAAAATTCCACTGAAAACAAGAAAATTCATTTTCAATTTTGAACATTTGCCATTTCATTTGTGCTTGTGGAACTCTATCGACAAAGCCTGTGATCGTGGTTAACTGATGGCTCGGCTCCCCTTTACAGCTAAGAAATACACAACAGATTCCAGAGAGTCCCAACGAAAAGGATTAAAAACAGGAATTCAGAAGCCACCAAGAGCAACCAGCTTTTAGATAAAGCTGATCAGATCTATCTTACAGCAGAACTGCTCCATTGAAAGCAATGCTATTTTATCCGTGTAAAACCAGAGAGGGAGAAGGGAAACTGCACTTATCCTCACTCACCTTATTTTCACTCTGTGTCAGGGTCCCACTGGCCAAAGGTCCCAAACATTTGGGTGGTCTCACAAGCCATTTACAGCCTTGGCAAGCAGATACCAGGGTGCCTACTACGGGCTGCGTACCGGCTGCCGTTAGCAGCGACACAGCAAGGATGAGGGCAAGAGGCTCCATATTTACAGATCAACAGACAAACCCTCCCAAGTCACTGCTGAAGCTTTTACTCCACAGAATAACCTTGGACATCTCCTACCAAGGCAGAGCAGCAGCTCCACCATAAACGCCACCGATCTTTGCAGAGGGTTTGACTCTGAGGGCCAGTGAGCTCAGCCAGCTGGCCAAGCACGGAGGGGCAGGAGTGCTCTCCACGGTTTCCATAAACAATGTTGAGGAAAATATGATTAATTTTCAGTGCCTTAAAGTGCCTTTTACACGTCGCCACTGTGATCCGATCCTGGGAAACGCTGTGTCGCACAAAGGAGTTGGGATCTGGGCTGATGCTTTTGGGAAATCACATGCTGCATGTGGTCGTCTGGCGGTTTTACTGTCGTGGCCGAGAGAAATGCTTCTTTTGTGTGCACATTCTTGGGCTGTCGATCTCACGGGCTGCTGTCTCCATACTGCTGGTAGGTGGAGTCAGCTCTTGTTTGTCTTTCTAGCTGCCTGGTAGTTCTGGTGGGGACCTGAAGCCTGGTGGTACGGGCAGTGCACTGAGACTGTCCCATCTCCTCTGAGACTCTTAGGGTAGAACTTGTCCATCCTACACATCACCGAAATAAGGCACAGGGCTGGGACAGCAATCAGGGGGTCATAAGGCCTCTCTCAACCGATGCAGCAGCAACCACCTCTAGATCTTCCCTCCTGCTTATCCAAACTGTTTTTAAACCTCTTCAGTGAAAGGTAAAGGAAAGGTAAATGGAAGGGAGAGAAGAAAAGGAACGAAGCCAGAATGGCTTTTTAAACGACATGTTGGCTCTGCCAGACCCAGCCTTAATACACGACTTGTCTTTAGATGATGGAAACGAAGTGGCTGCACCCAAAACAGGGACTTGCTTTGGATGTGCTGATGCAGCACTTCTACCTTGCCCTGACACACCGCTGGTGCAGAGGCAAGGTGGTTGTTTCAGGTGAAGTGCTGGCCATCATCCTCACCACACCTCCATTATGATAAGAAGCAGCAGAGATAATCAGGGACAAATCCTGAACTCCATTGCTGGAAGGATCTCTGCAAGGAAGGAACGCCCTAATTCAGGGAGGCATCAGCATCTCCCGAGGCACTGCAGAAGGTGCACGAGGACCTGTACGTCCTGCTTTGTATCCCACTGTGCAGAGCCTGGCAGCGCTCGGGTTCACAGAAATGACCCCAGCTCTGCTCCTGTTGTTTCCTTAGCACAGCATCACTGGCAGAAACCAAGGGGGTCAAAGCTTTCCCAGACTAGGAAGGAGTGGGAAGCCTACGACCCAAAGCAAACGAGGCAAAACTGATGTTTTGGGCTGGCTCTCAAAGCCACTTAGGTTAGCAGATGCATTTGGCAGCTGATTGCCCTGCAACATGAAACCACCTCACCTGAGCACAGCAAAGCTGAGAGCCTCCATCTCAGGCACTGCGCAGCTTGTGAGCCCCTGCTCACAGCCCGCGCTGCAAGGCCCGCCGCCTGCTGAGCACAGACGGCTGGCCTGCCCTTCCATACAGCTGACACGGTAAACACATCTGTTTTACACAGCACTCGCAGAGCAACACCTTTCAGAACTGAGGAAAAATAACATTTTCCCCATTTTAAAGCTGAAAAATCAAGCCACCTATTAGGGAACTGACTTGCCTAAACACATAAAGCAAGCAAGCAGCTTGCTCACATAATTACTATTATTAGCAATAATAAATAAGATAGGCCTTTTACCTTATAGGAATTTCATTCAGGGATTGTACAGTAATTATCTCATATACCAGAAACAGCAAGTAGCTGTACACAAATAGCCACGGCTGCACTATATTGGCTTCAACATACTGTATTTTAGAAATACGGGCAAAAACGTATGTTCTATTTGCCCTCCAGAAGAGTTTGCTAAATGACAGCATTGAACACAGTCAAACACCAAACTGCAAGTGTCTGGGCATCACGTGAAAACTGCAATCAAGAGGAAAGTGCTGGCAGCTGCAGCCAGGGAGGCACAAAGCCCCAGGGGATGCAGCGTTGGTACCTCCCAGCCCCAGGGCCCATGCAGCAGGGCAGGTGCAGCGCCCTGAGGTTAGGGTACCTGCCCTGAGCTCTATGGACTGGACAAGGCAGTTTCACCTCTCAAAGTCCTGGAGTAATTCAGGGACCTGCACAGCACCAGCCTGTTCTGTGTAGCCATAACCTATTATTGCCAATCAGGCAGAGATTGAGAGTTAAAAAAAACCCTAATGTTGCTTCAGCTGGCTGAGTCAAACGCCTGGCTAGCTAGGCAATTTATTTATTTATTATTATTTATTATATATATATTTATATATTATCATCCTGCCCACTGGTACATAGAGCCCGCAGCTTGGCTTTCCTTTGAATGACTGAGCACAGCCAATGCCGGGTTACTATCTGCTTTCATAATATTGAAACAAGAAAGTCCAGAATTTCTGACAAAACTTGATGCAACTTGCTGATAGCTCATTATAATAAAAATGAGCGTTAAAACGGGCAGCATAGCGCAGAGTTCACAGGCCTGGCGTTTCACGCACACTGTGCTGCTTCCTCCCCCTCCTGGATACCCACCCTGGCCCGCCTGCCCCATCAGACCAGTTCTCCACAGCAGCAAGCAAGAGGCTCCGTTTCACACTCGGCCAGAAGAGCAGCAGGTCGGCCAGGAGCGCATGGGGGACCACGGGACAGGACAGAAGCCGCCCAGGCCACAGCCACGGAACGCTAGCTTTTATAGGGAGGTCCTTTCCCCCACCCCAAGTGCTCTTCAGAGCCTTGTTTTACTGTAGAAAACAAAGCTTATGCACACACGGTAACAACAAATGCTCGTTGCAAATGACTTTCACATTTCTTGACTGACATCCACACATTTGAGGGGTGGCGAGCACCAGGGTAAGGGGGTTCTGCCACCTCAGGTGGGAGGCAGAGACCTCACCCAAATGCTCCAGCAAAGACTGCGAAGTTTTGCGTAGATCATCTAGCAGTTAATAAAATGCAAGCTAGAAATTAGTGTTCCAAGGAACGATCACAACTGGTGTTTGCAACCAACATGACAAACATCCAAAAGAAAGCAGGCTTCTGAACTTTTAAAAAATACATAAAATCAGAATCAGCTCTAGATATTTAACAGCAGTTTTCAAATTTAACCAGTTTAGGAGTCTCTGGTATTTAAATGTGTCTAGCAATTACTTCCTGCACAATTTTTCTCTGGTATGTGTTGCAGCCTAAAAGGAAGGCACAGGAGAGCTGTTGCTTCAGCAAAGGACTCGAACTCAAAAGAGTCTGCTTGCAAAAGGAATAATGACCCACAGCTGACACAGGCTGTCCAGAACTATTCTCTCCAGTCTCCACAACATTTCACCGGGTGGTGAAAACACATCAGCCAGGAAGCCAAGATAGGGTAAAACTTTTTCCAGCGCTTTTCAAAAGCTGCTCCAGGCCCTCATGGAACAAAATGTGAATCAGACCGGGTTTTATGGTCTTGAGGAGGTGCTCTGAAAGAACACTGAAAATGTCCTGCCCCCTTCCTCACTAGGCTGGAAAGCGGCTTCAAAGCTCTCCCTGCCGCTGCTGGCAGTGGGGTATTTTCCTATAGGGAGGTGAGTTTATCAAGTCGCAGCCTTCAGTGGTAGATCTCCAGTCTCACATGGGATGATGCAACCGCGTCAGGGGGCTAACACCCCCCCTCGCTTTAAGACAAGAGATAGTGATGTCTCACTGTCACAGCATGGTTATTAGACCTAATTACTGTTTGCAGCGTGCTTTGAAGTTGAGAAGTGCCAAGCATTATTATAATATTTTAAGTACTTTGATGATTAAAAACATGCAACCGTTGGGTAATAATCATGATTTACTAGTGTTGTAGCATAAGCAAGTTCATGTGAGAAGCCTGCATTGTCTCAGTGCCTGACGCTACTTAAAAACAAACAGCTCTCCTCTGACATAATGGGAATGCTGCTGCCCTAGCCTCACCTCCCAGAGACTACCAGTGTACTGAAAAAAAAAATACACCGGTGTACCTCCTCGCCATCATGACCTCTCTCATGATATTCTCATGATATATGTGTCTCTTCTCGTAACTTCATGCGGGAAAGTTTCAGCATTAGAGGGAACAAAGTGCAAGATGACTAATAATGTCCTTGTTATTTCTAACGTTACAGCTCCATGGAACAAGAGGACTGTATTTTAGCCTGAAAATGTACTTAAAACCTCCCTCCATGGAGGGCAGTCGAAGAGTTCAGCTGTAGGTATTACTACTAAAGACAAGAAATTCGTTAAAGCAGAGCTCATTAAAAGCCTGAACAGCCCAAGTTATCGCCACAGGGTATTATTCAAGTATCCGCCATTCCTGTTGGCTGGGGACCCGCGTGGGTAGGTTTGACCAGACACCAGCACAGACCTTGGCTCTGCTCCTGCTTCTCCCATTGGGGCATAGCCCCCACGGGAGCCCCCACACAGGCAGTGAGCAAGGTGCAGGCTGTGACAGGACCAGGCGGGATGGCTGTGGCTGCCCTACAGCAGTGCGGGGGGCTTGCTGGAGTCCCCAGCACAGCCATGCACTGCTCCTGCTGGGAACATGGCACCATGAGCTCCTTGCTTGTCTCACAGCAGCAACACAAATACACAGCATCCCTCTTTAACAGCTCTTTCTGGTGGAAAAGCACCATGTCACATTGCTTCTCTCATCAGGATTTCTTCCCCTTACTACTTATTTTACAAATTGTCAGTTAAGGCTGAACGGGACACTCAGTGAGAATCTCTGCACTCTGGAAGCTCTGGTCCACAGCCTTCTGAGCATGGCAGCCCCCCAGTCCTTCATGCCTGACTGACCACAGAACTGTTTTAGTTAGCAACATTAAACATGGACCTAATTGCTTGTTACCTGCTTCGGATGCCATCTCTGCAGTGGCTGATGTGACACCAGCATCACCACCGGTTTCACGTTAGCACCTTAAGTGACAGCATCTCAAAGAGTTCAGACTAAAGCAACATGTAAACATACACGCAGAATTAATGCACAACAACATTTGCTCAAATACTTCCCAGCTACCGTAATAGGGAAGGAAAATTCCCGCGTATTACCCTAAAACCCTGTACAAGTGAAACCAGACACAAGGTGGCTTGGGCTGAGCAAACATACCTGCATGCCCGCTGCCCACCTGCAGCCACAGTCTCCATCGCTGCTCAACAGACACATAATATTTACCAGGCCAAACCTGGTAATTTTGCTTTGCAAAAAGCCCCTGGCACAGGTCTGGGGCTGTTCTGATTCAGAGCAAGTCTGCAGTGGCCATCCATGGGCCACCCATGCAGACATAATAAAACGCAGACAGCACCCAAATGCGCTCTTACACTCTACATGCCACCCACAGCGGTGGCAGGGCCCATCGCCAAGCCCATGCAGGGGCGGTTGGTGGCCAAGTGATGTCCTGCATAGCCTACAGACACCATCATGACAGCACAGGGCACCATGATGGGAACCACTGTCCACAGACTCGATCTGCCCCCTGAAGAGCACCTGTGTGCTCTTGTAAGTACACAGATTAATGATTAAGAAACTGGGACCAAGATAACTCAAAAGCTGAAGGGTGAATGAAAAACCCAGAATCCAATCTGTTCTTTGCAAACCCCCAGGTTGGACAACTATTTCTGAAAAGCGAAAGCTAAACTTTAAGTTGCCAGATGATTCCAGGAGACGAAACTTCAAGAGAAATAGCAAGTTTTAGAAACATGGAATAAATCATTGAAAATATTAAGTAATAAGAACCCACCTCTGCCACCCAGTCATCTCAAGACAAAGCTGATGTAGAATTTCACTCAGGAGATGTTTTCTTTTACTTAGTAGAGGAGGTTCACCTGCCCAGGACTTAAAGATGTGCCAAAAGAAAACAAAGCTTTCAACACTTTTTCTTTATTTGTTACCATTTCTGCTTTACTCACATGTGAGTTTGGGCCTGCAGTTCTCCATCCCTCCCCTCTGGCTTACACCACTTGAGAATGGGGAGCACCGAGGCTTCTTTAGCCCCTACATAACTGTTAATTAAATTTTTCTCCTCCATCTCCTACAGCAGACTCGCATAAAGCCACCAAGCAACATGAGCACAACCTCTTCATGACGGCATCCTGCGCTCGAGCCACAGCCTTGGTCACGGGTGCCGGGGCAGTGGAGGGTCTTCCTAGCAGGAAGGGGCTGTGAGGAGGACTGCACCCCAGCCCCTGGGCCTGGAGAAACTTCCATCCCCCACCACTGCCCAGTCCCCTCCTCACAATGCTCAACTGCTCCAGCTTTGTGAAAGGAGGGGTGAATTTCTAGGGCTTTCAGGGTTTTTAAGATAGAAAAAAAAAATCAATGCCAAATTCTTTTGAATAGAAGATACTGCATGTTGGCAGAAGCGACTTTTCACAGACTCCAGCCGTTTGAAATCTGAAACACTAAAAAGTGGCTACTGTGGATGTGCTGTATTCTTCTTTTCAAAGCAATCTGGCACACAATTCTGCTCCCCTGTTTCAGGACCCAATCCTGCATTCCTTTCACGCTCAGACTCCCATTGACTTTAAGGAATGCAGGATTGGATCCTAAATGTGTGCTTTACTCACACAATAGCTCCTCATGGTTACGATCTATTGAGAAACGCACACTTTACAAACCATTTGGAATAGCAGGCTCATCCACCAGGCCAGAATGCCTGTAAAGATCTTCCATTATTTCAGGAAAAATGCTCGGTGGGTGAATTACACACATACAGACCACTCACACGTTTTCCTCCTTACAAGCTGCAGGCACAGCTTAGCTTGAGATGCATCAAAATATTTTGAGCACTGGCCTGATAGCTCATAAAGAAACCACGTGTAATTTTAGTTTTTGAAAAAAAAGCGAAACTCCGGGGGGAAAGAAAGCCACCAAAGCAAAAATATGAGCAGCTGAATCTTTAGGATAGTTTTTCAGAGAACGTTTGTAAAAGCCTCTAAAAGACCTGCACCAGCTAAGACAAAACAGAGCCTTGCACTGCTATTTTTGAGGATGCTGTATATTGAGTTACGAGGCTATTACGATGCAAATCTCAAATGTACAAGCTTTTTACTTGGCCATAAACACAAAACAGTATACATTGTCCTTTCAGAAGAAAAGGTTTGCTGCTAAAATAGCAGAAGCCCTACGTAAATAACCAACATTCTTTCTGCCTGAGGTCACTGACTTGGCCTATTCAATTCCAGGCTAGTCTGGGATTTGACAATCTAAGCAGGGGAGAGGCCCTTTCCTTTTTTTCAAAAGAATGCTGGGATTTTATTTGAAATTTAAACTCTTGCAAACAAAAGGTGGCATCGTATGCTAGAGGCCTATGAAGGTGGAGTACAGGATGTGTATTGTTTTCTCCCTTTACATAGATTCTTTCAGGAAAGAGTATTCAGAGTCTGTGAACAAATTCTAATCAAATATTATCATCAGGTAGGCAGACATCACAAGATATGAGCAAACACTTTTAAAAGACCAGGAGATTTACTTTTTAAAAATATCGATACAGGGAAAGCATAAAAATTGTTTAAAATGTTAATCTAAGTTATCATTTAAAATACATTATTTAAAAAATCTTAATTAATAATTCCTCCATAGTTTAAGTTCCTATACTAATTCAGATTTGTACAGTAAAAGAGCTTTTCAGTGCAAATTACTGTGGCTACAAAGTCATTCTTCGTTCTTGTTCTCTGTCTCAAGCTGATTTGTCCTGCAGAGGCAGATGGCGGTTAACTATTTTTCCTCCCGCTTACCGATGCCCAGCTCTTACTTGGACTCTCACAGAAGTACACTCTTGTATAATACAATGATGATTTCTGGGCTGCTATCCAGGCTCTGCGCTGCTCTCTGCTCTGTGCCACCTCTCCAGCGCAGGAGCAGCGTGCCAGCTCCTGCCACACGGACGTGCTGTACCACACACCTCCCACCCCACACGACTACGCTAAGCTGAATTTGCAGCTGGTGTAAATTGTGACAGCATCACTGAACTCACCGCAATTTACACAAGCTGTAGACCTGCCCCAAGGTACCATCTTCGCCAGAAAAAAGTCTGTCTTCGCTATGCACTCACTAACATGTGGTAAAATCCAGACGAAAACAAGGCAGTTTATCGATAATTTTGGCATGTTTGTAGCCCAGGGTAAACTCTAGACTCTCCCCTGCAGTTTACCTTAACCTGCCATGATGTCAAAATGAAAAACTTCATTATCTTCCTCAGGATTTTGTCTTGTGTCAGCTATAGCGCTGAAGGAAACACCTTCCTACCCAGAAAGCACTCCTTTACTGCCAAGAAACCTCGCAATCTCTGCACTGAAGAAGGTAGCGTGTCTTGCTCTGACAACTCTGCATCATTCTCTGCCAGCAAAGCCAAGACTGGGTAGAGAGGATATGGAGGGTACATTTCTGCCCCAACCAAGCTGCATGACTTAAACTGTCAGTCTCCAGCAGGATTACGCAGATAGCTAGCTAGTATCTTTTGTTACCTTGCTGGAAAACCCCACCTTTCTTGGCAGGGTATCCATAATCTCCGTGCCATGTTTACTCTAGTGTGGAATTCTCTCTTCCTTCCTCTCTCCTCCTACTCTTTGGTCAGGTTATTTAACCAAAGGGTTACTTAATGCTGCAGGGACAAGAAGATCTCTGACCTCTTGTACTTGGGTAAAGCGTTCCTGTGCATACCATATTATAAACTTACCAGATACTTTCAAGCTTCCATGTAATTTGCAAAAGTTAAAATTGGCAGATGTTTCCTTTCTCTCCCACTTACCTATATTCTATCCCATACCACCCATCAATTTCAGGGTTAAGGCATAAATTATTTCCACGGAGCTCTGACAAAAGAACTTATGTCGAAAAGGAGTTTACAAAAATGTAAGCCAAGCATATACATAAAAAAAAGAAGTACAACAGCCCGCATTGTCTAATAGCTATTTTGGGCCTATATATTAACATGTATCTTAAAATATATTTCTTAATAAGCTAGCAAGTGGACACACTAACAGGGAAATGTAAAATAAAGCTCCAATTAAGATTTTTTTCTTTTCAGGGTTGGGTTTACAAATGCAAAAAAAAGTGAAGGGCAAAGCAACACAGATCACTAGGTTAAACACCGTGAAAGGCCTCCCCACCACTCAGCAAGCTAGGAGGGAAGGGGGTATAGCTCTTCCCCCAAGGTAGCTTCCACTGTGGGAAGCTTTCATCGCACGCCCTGCTTGTGATCAGCAAAGAATTCAACTTTTCCAGCTGCTGCCTGTAAGCCAGGACTTAAAAGAGTACTTGTCTTATCACGCTGTCCCAGGGTCCCAGTTGCCAGCCCATTCTATGGCAAAATAAACCCGTCAGCAAACTGCAGCCTATTCCCGACCAAGTCTTTGTGACTCTGCAGGACGCAATCTTCCCAAGCAGCCTTGCTGGCCGCTACCCATGCAATGTGGTGGGTGGTTTTCATTCAAGCTCCAGTAAGAACCACCATAATGGCAGCAACAAGGCTTCATCTAGTGCAGTATGCTGTCTCCAGCTCTAGCCAAGAGTGGAAGCTCAATGGGAAAGAGCATTAGGAACAGGGCTCGCACAGGCTGATGTGTTCCCAAGAATAACCTCTCAGCTTCCAGCAGTCAGCACTTAAGGCCTTCCTGCACTGCGGGTTGCATCATAACTGTTATGTTTAATAGCCTCGCTGGACCAATCCTTCTTTAATTTGTCTAATTCCTCTATGAGATCATTTATACTTTTGGCCTCCATGCTGTCCCTGTGGCAGCAAGCTCCACAATTTCATTAGGCATTGTATGAAGCATTCCCTTTAGTTTGTTTTAAACCTCTGCTGATCTCAAGCTTCTGTTGCATACTAAAGAATGAAGCAGACTCTACAGTCATCACCACCAGACTAGAGAACAGCTTCGTAAATCACAGCCTGAAACTTGTGTCTTGAACTGCACCTGGAAACGAATGTGATGCACGTCACATGCACAACTGGTATTTTTATCTAGCAGCTTTTTGAAACACTGCTCAGAACCTCATTGTTCAACACAGAAGTGGACAGGTATAAGCAGAACTGCTAGTCCCTGACACAGAAAGTTCTCACTGTGAGAGCTCCCTGCAGGAGATACCATCAAGCCACAAAATTCTGCACTGCCTGAAGTTAATGAGCAGCCTTCATAAGCAGTGAATGACTATAATACACACGGAAATAAGTTCTATAGAAATACATCCAAAAGAAGAACCCACTGTATTCCAGTAAGACTAAAGAAAACATTTCTAAAAAGAGAAAAAAATGTTTGGTTCTTACTGCCATCTGGTCATTCAGAGCAGGGCAGGAACATATCAGAGACTCCACCTGACAAACTTAACTAGCAAATGTTAACCAAACTTGAACTGAGGGCACTGCAGACCTCTCACCATTGCTACCAGGTCCTTTCTTGCAAGTCATTATTTTTTCCTCATTGAAGTTCAGACTCAACTAAAAATCATAGCTTAGCCTGCCTCTGAAGCAGATGAGCAGAAATCCAATCAAGAGCTGGAACGGCAAGTCAGACTGCCGAATGTCATCTCTGCACAGGGTGAGCTGCAGCATCACCTTCTCTCCTAATACTTTATACATAAAAATATGTTGAACATAAGGAGTGGACACAGCCCAATCCTGTGGCAACATGCAAGAGAGCCTCAAGGGAGATGAGCAATTTCCCTAAACTATCTTCTGCGTTGTCTCAGAAAAACAAGAATGGATTTGCACAGGAACAGTTCACTTTCTTCCTCCCACAAGCATCAAATGCATCAGCACCTCAGCGCGAGCAGCAGCAAAGGGTGCTGGTGAACCTAAACACACCAGCAATGCTTGATTTGAGTTGCATCCAGAAAGTGTTCAGCAGCCAACACCGATGGCGCCCACATGTTTGCGAAAGCAAGCCCACAGTGCTCAATTCTCATTCCCTTAAGATAAATCTTTGCAACAAACTGAGATTGTTGAGATCCACAGTGCCTAGAGATGGCATTTTGAGCAACAGCTACAACTTTTTTCTTCATGTGATAAGGCAGCATCTATCAGGCAATGGTCCTCAGGACCAGAAGTACTAAGAAAGCTTAGAAA
>VZSC01047435.1:1459903-1471800 GCA_013398225.1 Steatornis caripensis
GGGGGGGGGGGGGGGGCAGATACGGAAACATTCTCAGGATGGCAAAGTTTTAAAACATTCTGTCAGTTTTGAAGCACATTCTTTACGTTTAGATTATTTAGCAATAAGTTTGAAATAACTTCACAGAGAGATAACACTTCTTTTGTTCACACTGGGGAACAACTATACTAATGTTAGTAACATTGCTTCAGATTTATTCTGTGTAACTGAACAAAACCTTGGTAGGACCATAGGTATGTGTTTTAGATAATACTCCAGTATACTTTGCTGTAAATAAAATAAACCTGAAAATTATAGTTGTACTGAATTACTGAAATGAACTGGGGCTTGTTCAGCCAATTAGAAATATAATCAGAACTCAGCCCTCCAAAAAGGCCTGTCCTTGACGTTTTGTAGCGGACTGACCATGGCTTCCTGCAGCAGGTCACATTAGAACTAAAACCACAAGCGGCTTCCAAGTCAGAGAGCTAAATAGGTAGAACTTCTGATAGTACACTCACTTCTTTTGGCACTCTGGTACAATAAGGATATTGTTCCTTTAATGCTTAGCTTTCCTTTTAAGAAGTATGTGAGATTTCAGCCAATTCCCCCCAACGATTAGTTCAGGATGAATGTGCTTAACTCAGGATTCAGCTGGAAAGAGCCCAAGTAGATGCAATCAATTTTCCACTAAATCCACTTCCTTCCTCTCTTCCCTACCCAGCATGAGACATCAGCTCACCACTACAGCCAGTGGTGGCTAAGACAATGAAAACCTCCACCTTCAGCCATGCTCACATCAAACTTGGATATTCCTTCTTTTGATTTTCCTTGTTTTTCTGTTCTTGCGTATCCTGTTCACTAGCCCAACATTCAGGCTAGGTGAAAAAGCAGCCATACAGCAAGTATGAAAAAGGAGCTCTACAGCAAACCACAAACACCAAATGCATTGGCTGCTGTTAACTCCAAAGTTAGTAACTGAAAACTGTATGGAATCAGCTGCAGAAATTCACTGATAAAGGATGACTTTCTCCTTTGCACATATTTAACTAGAACCTGCCCAAGGTTTCAGTGTGCAGATACTTTATGTCTGCATCTGCCAGCAGTCGTGCTGTGCCATGTCCATATGTAACACCAAATTATCTTCACCATCATCATCTAAACACCACAGTACTTCTCAGATATTAACTATTGGCTGCTTTATTTGAACCAGCCTCATGCAGCACTGCCTAAAAAAGAACAGTTGTTAGCAACAGTGATGATTTGCTGCTAGAATTTAAGCAGGGCAATAAGAAATAACATCTATTCAAAAACAAAGGTTATAAAACATGATCTCTACCCTTCACCTGCACGTCGTCTTAAGAGTTTAAGTAAATGATTTCCACCCTCATTTCCCTAAGTGTATACATTCTCCTTTGTTAAATAACTTGTAGAAACAGCAAAACAAGTCCTGGTGGCTGTGTATTCTTTAGGCTTTCTTCCTCTAGAACAGTGGTCTACAAACTTTTTTGATCATGCTCCCCCGATAAGTAAAAAATGTTTGAGCATGTACCACCAACACGTGTATATTTATTTATCTATAGATTATATACATCTACTACTGAAGTACCTTCTTCCCACACCCTAATGCATCATCCTGAGTACTCTCTGGGGTATGCACACCCCACTTTGGAGACTGCTGCTCTACAGACCACTGGACCACTAACACTTTCGGCAAATTATTTCCAGAGGTCTCAGTTTACACTGCTGTGGTTCCTAAGGTCGGTCATCCACTGACTCACTCACATAAGTTATTTGCATTATTTCCAGGAAAAATTTTGCAGAGAACACAGCTGGAAGAGTGACAGTATAGAGTACCCAGGCATCCAGCTGAGTTAAGTGACTGAGGTTCCATGACTATATCCACTTTCATGTTAGGACATACCACACCGGTGTTTTAAAACACATTGATAGGCAACCATTGGGACAGTAATCAAAAATGATTGCTAAATCTATTCCTGCTTTTAAAAATGCATTAAATCAGACGCCTTTCACTCTACATAGGTAGGATTAAAAGAGCTGTTAGGAATTAGCAGCTGTATTCTGCACGTGCGCTGGCACTGTAAGTCACCTACACCAGTTGAGTCAGCTGTGCTGTCAGAAGCCAGCAGCCACTGCTGATTTTATTTCTTGTTACGGAAGATACCTTAAAAGTTTCTCTCCTCCACTTCTTTGCCTATTTCTTGCCTTGCTCATCATTCACTTTTACTACTACTGCTCCAAACACAGTGCAATTTCAGAGGAGTGTGGCAAACAGAGTCACAGCTTGATGGTTTTAGGCAAGAAAAATCAGCTTGGGGGCTGGGGGAGATTGGGAGAAAGAAGCAGCCTAAGGAGGCATCAAGAGCAGGGAACACTGCTAGAAGCAGAATCCCTGCCAGAAGGCGGCAGGGTGGCTGGGCAGACAGGAGGTGGGAGCCCCTTTCCAAATGCAGGCAGGCTGCTTGCCCACACCAAGGCTGGGCAGCAGGAGCAGGACAGAAGGAGCAGGCAGGGGATGACAGTGCTAGGGACTGAGCAGCTGAGTCACGGGGGGAGAAGCAGTAACAGCAGATACAGAGACAAGAACAAGGTTATATGGGGCCTTGAACAGGAAAGGGAAGGAGTACAGGGGTTTTTTGCATCTATAAAGGGAACTTGTGAAGACAGAAAACAGCAAGATGGTGCTCAAAGCGAGGGAACCCCTTGCCAAGCACCCGACACCTCTGTGCCACCTGCACTCCATACGATGAACAGGCAGAGGAAAGGGAAGGTACCTGTGGGACTCAAAAGCTGTTTTTGCAAGCCTATTCCTAACACTACAGGTCGGCAAGCACTCACAGGGGACTTTGGGAATGACTTCGCAAAGCCCCAGTAACCTCACAAATGACTGAGTTTACCACAGGGTTTGAACGCCATCTCAAAGGCCGCGACTGTCAACAGCCTCCCCAACACCTTCCTGCGCCAAAGCACTCCTCTCAAATTGCACAAGGTGACAGGAATGCTTGCAAAACCACTTGGCAAAAGATGCTTTGAGAGCGTAAGCAACAATTCCTGCCTCTGGTAGACTTCCACATCTCTCTAGTCACGTCACGCACAAACTAAAACTTAACTGCAAACATACTGAGCTATATCTTCACCTGTCACTCAGCTTTGGGAAACGTAGCACAGAGAGAAGGGAATGCTCTTTGCAATTTCAGCTTGCAGAGCTGTCATTTCATCACTCAGGAACAGCAATATTGTGGGTGAAATGCTGAAGCCCCCACCACCTCAAAACAATGGTAGGAGATTATTCTGGCCCAGGACCATAGAACATAGACCTGCTCCTCGAGAACAGGACCGAAAGGACCAAGTGTCCAGCAAATGCTCAACGCCATTCCCTGAGGAACCCCTCCTCATTCCTTGCATACCCTGAGCCTACTGGGTTGTTTGGGGCAGGCAAGGAACACGGGACTACATCCAAAATGTACACACTCCTGCTTTCTCCACCACTTTAAGACAATAATTCTCATTAATTTACTTGAATGCAGAGGAACTGGTGAGCTCTCATGAGATGGTGGATCATCAAAAGAAGGCCACTTTTTAAGGGACAGCGCAGACCATCTACGTATCAGCTACCAGTTCCAGCCAGACTGTTTTCATCCTCTGCAGACCAGCACCGACTTCCAGACACGCACTGACACTACAACATATCGTATTATCTCTGCTGGCTGCCAAAGTTCCCTGCCTGCGCTCAATCAGATACTGGTCCCGGGAGCCGCCAAATGGAGTCAATAATCCTATAAATGGAGGAGTACTGAATACAGACTGGACGTTGGCCATCAGGGAGGCCATGGCGGGGTTCTGCTTCAGGTTTGTTTTTAGAAAGTATTTAGTGTACCTAATTCCAGACTTTGGGACTGAATTTGCAAGCGTGAAGATCTCCTGGTTTTGTGTCAGTTCAGTGTAGGGCACCCACATCTAGGTTTCATGCTGGTAAAATACTAGGACTTTCTCAGTAAAACCATAAAATAATTCCTTACTATTTCTGGCATGGTGTTCCTAATCAAAGCTACATTGCAAAATTACCTGCTTTCTATAGAAGTGCAGGGAACAGGCTCACCTAGGGCAAATCACACCATTAATGTTGTTGTGATGGAATCAGGCTCCTGCTACCCTGGCTGAGAGTTCACGCCACTCTCCACAAAGTCAAGAATACTTTGACACTAACTGAAACTGGATTTGGCCATGAGCGATGATAAATTTGAAGAGTCCCAGCAGAAGTTCTGGTCGAAGGCAGGATTTTCATGAAATGTAGTATTTATTGGAAGGGGGAAAAAAATGCTTTCTGGCTAACATAAAATTTACCGAGTTTCTTCCTATGCTATGTTTTGAGGGAGAGGTGCAGAGAAGAGTGGTCAGGAACAAGAGCTCTTCCCTATGTGGGTTAAAACCAAGCTAAAGTTTCCTGAGAAGTCTAAGGATAGGAAGAAAACATCCACTGCTGGTAAGTAACTCTAGAAAGTGACTTGTAGAAGTCTATTTACCAGAACCAAGCTGGTCATTCTATAACAGTAAGTTTATAAGGAAGCAAAACATTCAACTCATGTCAAATACCAGGGGTCACCAAAGCACTTTCCCTTGGTGCCCAAGGACAGCCCACTGCAGCTATAATTGGCGAATCCTCCTGAGTCCCATCGTTTAAATGAGAAAAAAAATTTATGGTTGTTTATGTAGGCTTTGTGCCAAGCCTGTTTCTCTGATAAGCTTCTCTGGTGCATTTGTGTCTCACATCCGATTTAGAGTCCTCTGAATACTGGAGACAGCATTCCTCAGATACTTAAAATAAATTAAAAACACAACGTTGGGCTTGGACAGAGGAATGGGAACGTTATTCACGTGGCCCAGGCACTAAGTGCTCTGGGGAACAGTGCTGGGAAAGTAGCATTTTTTTAAAATCTTACATTAGTCCATGTATTTAATGACATTTAATCCTCAAAATCAAAAACTGTAAATATGCATTATTTGAGCCACCAATTATTTTCAGTAGCATGCTGCAGCAGCTGTATGGATTGGCTGCCAGACACTGCAAGTGATTCCTCCAGCAAATGCACCTATTTGTGACATAACAATAATTATTTAATAATTTATAGAACTCACTTCCACAGTAGTCAACCTCAGGATCTCCAAACAATTTCATAGTATTAATGAAATCAGCACTGTATCACCCATGTGAGGTCAGGGAGAAGAATTATCTCCACACGGAGAAAGCCAGACAGGCAAACCGATCTGCCCAAGATGAGAAGGAAGCCTGTAGCAAATGGAGTAAAACACCATCGTCCGAATCACAGGACCAGTTTACTCCTTTGTGACCACCAACCTATCAATCCTCTGAGCTAAGAAATTTTTTTCTGCTGTTTACCAAGATCCTCTGCCAGGAGAAAGCCCAAAAGACAGAATGCCAAAGTTTGCTGCCATTCTTTATCCTTTAAATGTGATGAAAAACTTCACAAAAAAAAAAGCTCTTATAGCTCTTATTTTGTTTTGTACATGGCAAGATTCTTATGAGAAACAGCTCTTCTAGACCCACAAGAAGTAAAAGCATCCTTAAGGTGAAGAGTGGCAATGGAAACCTTTTATCTGTAACATTAATTTATATCATAAAATCCAGGCTGCTTTCTCGTGCGGAACATCAAGGAGTTTTCAGGCCATATAGACATCTCTCCCTTGAAACCAGTAGTAAACAAGAATTATTATCAAGGATGAGTTAGTAACCTAGCCTGGATAGGAGGCATGGGTGAGATGCAAAGCAGGAGTCCTTTTGTAAGACAACACATGAGGATGAAAATAACAAAAGGGGCAAAAACAGGTTCCCACTTCACACTGTGTCATTTGCTAAGAGCTCCTGTCCTCGTTAGGTAGGACTTGCAGGGCAGGAGTGAGAGGTAGGTGTGTGGCCTCACAAGGAGGGAGAGGAAAGGTCCTGCCACTGTGCTGCAGTGTCACCAATGGAAGGGACAGCATGAAGCCCAAGACTGGAAACAGCAGGAAAACAGGTGCCAGGAGTAAGAACAGGCAACTGTCATGTAAGCACACAGGACGTGTGGAGAAGGAGCTTTGCTGGTGAGGAAGGACAGACTGAAGTTTCCACAGCTTGCCTCCTTGGTAATGGGGTGATGAGCTGCCAGCATTCTGGAGTCTTTAGACCCTGGGAACTTAGGGATCCAAGAGAAGGACCAGGGTATAGTAAGATTTCAAACAGTGCTGAGGGCAAGGGGGCAAGCGTACTATTTTCTGGAGAAAATGGTACTGACATGTAGTTAAGATCTTTACTAAAGAAATCAATTGTGCTTGTTTGAAATGAACAAAAGATGCCCACCCAAAAATAACAATAAAGTCTGAATTCTTCAGTAATAGAGTAGGCCCATACTAGAGCAAACACAGGCAGGAAGAAGAAAAAAAAAATCAGGGGAGATGAAAAGCTGGACTCCCTTTCTTCAGAGAAGAGCCATCAGAGACAAAAGCTGAAGTTCAGTCCTTCCAGCACAGCAGGATAACAGTGGCCCACAGACCACACTTTGGGTCAGTCCAGAGCAGTAATGGTGAGATCCACACATCCAAAGGGTAGGACAAAGGAAAGAATGAGATTCAGCCAAATGATAGGAGAGTATCCAGGTGATACTCGTTTAGAGGGGAAGCCAAACACATAAGCATGGACATGTTTGTGTACATGGACAGGTCTGTCTATGAGGACCAAACTTACTGAGATAGGCACTGGAAAAGAAATGATCAGTTGGTTGTGGGAGGAAGAGCTGGATTTACTGAGTGCTGAAGTGATGAAGGACAAAACTGATTAACTGGCATGTGTGGAGATAGAGTTGATTTATTGTTGAAGAGGTGATTATGATAGATATTAAATTGGAAATTAGAGGGCTATAGCATTCTATGGTCTAGTTTTCAGATGAGTAAAGGATCAAGGAAATCACTAAAGCATTGACTAGGCACTTTGAAAAATATAGAGGGACAACATACAGCAGAAACTTAGATCATTCAAATTACAGGAAGCCAACCGTGTGTCTCTTTTCATTCATTTTCTTCACTTTTTTTCCTTCCACCTGTTTTTCCCTTTGTTTTCAGGTAATACTTAAAAGTCACAGAACCTGGAAATACGAAACAAACATCTGTTGATAATGTCAGTGATTTGCCAGTGCTAGGTTCTGGGTTATCTGAATTTCTTCCCCACCGAGTGATGAACTCAACAGCAGCCCAAGTGAATCTTTCCTCTTGAAAAAAACTGAGGTGTGTTCCAAGAAAACATTTTAAATAGGCAGAGGGAAAGGCAAGAAATAGGAGGAAAAAAAGAGTAGAAGAGAAAGACTGAAAATACGCACAAGACATGGGGGTTTCAGACTAAGACAATCAAGACCTGCAGATAATAGATGCTGATAAGGAAACAGGGACATTTTAGCAAATCTTGTTACACTAAACAATAGGCGGCATTCCAAACACACAAAACTATGCAAGGAAGTGATTAGGTTCTCTGTGGTTTTTACAGAGAAATAAAAAACAGAGGCAGAAACTTTGTTAATTAGGGTATTTTTTTTTGTATTTTATGTGTTTTCCAACCCCTGAAAGGATCACAGGTGCTGTCCATGATTGGTTCCACATTGAGTACAAAAATATTGCGGGAGGAATACATCTATGGTCAATCAACAGAGAAAAGTTTCCATCATTAGTTGCCAGGCAACTCCCACCAATTATAATAACCATCAAAAGCCATGCATTTCATGCTGGAATAATCAATAGCAGAACGCAATTACTACCTTCCAAGGAAAGACGGAGACAGAGACAAACCGCCAGCCAACTATTCACCACATACCCTCTGATAATCAGAAATAGGGAATGAAAATGTTTTCCATTTCTCAGTTGGCCAGCTACCTATCAACACCACCTTTCCCTGAGGGTCAGCTTCCACATCTACCAATGCTAGCTGCTAAAGCAGCCCTCACAGAAGAGCGATACTCTGTATTAAGACATCTTCCCACCACAACAAAAAAAAAACCTTCAAGCACATGCATCTTCAAATATCTGAGATGTGCCCATGGAAGCAAGGCCCGGGACCAGGCCAATCAGATGAGCCACGCTTAAACAGGTTCTCTAGTCCTAGAGACGAACTAACTTCATTTAAAGTAGCCACAGAATTGAAAACCTTTCATGACATAACATCTAGTAGCATCATCTGTAGAAGGGACACAATCAATGGACTGGCCTATCTGAAGCCAAGCATGCAGATCGATGCTCTGCTATACTTGAGCTAGCTGGGACAGCAGCGAGCAATGTAGAGAAACTACTAAATACCTCCTAAAATACAAAAACAACTAAATGCATTCTAAAAAAAAAAAAGGAGACTTTCCTGTGTCAGTCCCATCTCAAACATTTCTGATTATCCTTTTCCCATCCCATCCTTTTTTGCTTTTCTAAAGCCTGGAATATTATCAGACTAACCACGGATTAAGATAAAGGAAACATTTTTCTACCAATTGGTACCTGAAGGTACTTGGGCTCTTACATGGGCTGGTATCCAAGTTTGACTTTTAATTACCAGAAGACAAGATTACATTCCTTTGCTCAGACTCATTCATGGTTCAGAGTCTTGCGCAAGGTGAACCCGAACCACCTGAAGACAGCTGTCCTCTCTACCATCCAACTACCTCTTTTTAAAGCCAGCACCTCCCTTTCTGGGAGTTTTGCATTAATGGGTTCGTCTGGGACTGCAGTTACAGACATACCCGAAACAGCTTTTAACTGTCTGTCTTGATAGGTGTGAAAACGGAAAGTGCAGGGCTAAGCACTGGCTGTAACTTATCCCAAAGACACAGAATGACTCAGGCAAAATTCTGCACCCCTGCAGCAACACTGAAAGTTATCTCACTACACGTCTACACAAACCACAGTCTTAGCAGCACGTACAGCAAATCCATCAGTCCTTTTTCCTAACCAAACTTGCACCTCTCCAAGGCACTTGGCTTTTCCCCCGTGAATCACACCTCAAAGTAACCACCCCACAGGCAGTGCGTCAGGACCTACTGCCAGCTCCAGTTATGGCTTGGAAATCACCAAACATTCAGGTGGCCGTGAATTCAATTGGAACACAGTGTCTGAGCCGGGGATGAGTAACAATTGCAGTTATGCAAGTTGAGGGCGTCCAGCTCTCACACTCCAGGCCACGGGGGTCGGGGAGGAATGTTCCCACATGCACACCACTGAATCACTAGTCAGCTTGTCTTCCCCTGAGCACCAGGTATTAGCCAATGGCTCTGGCAGGATTACAGACCAAAAATCCCAAAACTCCAGTCTGACAGTATGTGGTTAGAAAATGGCAGGGAAAAGTGCACAAGGACATTAGCTACCCAGCAGACTTTCACTGCACAGCAATACTCATTAGCTCCTCTCCCTTAAGTGTTCCTGCTGTGTTTCCTTGGTGCTCACAATAGTCGCATAAAGTGCTGGCAGTCAGGTGAACAGCTACTGTACCTGGAACTTAGTCACCTAACAGTCAGCCATGAGGGACTGACGAGATAAATGCCAGACACACACACATATATTTGTACTGCTGTGATTACCAACTCCAACATTAGTGGACATGTAGTGTAGAGCTCACAGATTTGATGCTGAATTTTGTTTTATTCTACGTGAAAATCACATTCACAGAGAATTTAATTTAAGGCTACAAAGCAGCTACTAGCAGTGTGCAATTTCGATGCAGTGATTCATGCCAAACTTACAAATATACTGTGGGGACAGAACAAATATGAATTGAAATTGAACCTTCCACTGGGAATTTGGGTATTTTAAAAACCCACCAACTGCTGATAGATGTACACTGAAGGAACAGAGCTCCCTTAAGATGTTCTGTGCCTTACTACCACCAACAGCAAATAAAGGTTCAACCCAGGACAGCAAACATGCAAAAGACCATTTCCAGTGTCACAAGGAACTTCCCCCTTCAAGTCAGGACACAAGCAACCTCCTATTAACAGACATCTACATACAGTAGCACTGAGTGGCCCCAGTCAGAAGGGAGCTGTCATCTCCAAGACTTAGTATGAGCGGAAGGGCAGATTGCATCCACAGCCAGGAACCAATTCCACTTTCCTATCAGTTGGAGGGCACAGGCTCACTCAGAACCTCTCTTTATACCTTCAGGGCAAAAATATCTACTGCTGCAGTTGTCCCTCTTGGGCCTCTTAAAATGGCAGTGCTGTCAGCCCTCACCATGATCCTTCTCCTAAGAGTCTTGCAGCAATGAGCTTGCAAAATCTGCACAAATGCTGGTGCTGAGGCAGCAGCAGCGCCAATCATCAGCTGAACCACGATACCTTTGTGGGCTGTCCCTTAAAATGAAACTGCTGTACAAAACCCCAGTAAGTCTCCAGTCTGATCAATAGCTACCGGGTAAGAAATGAGCTGCATACCTTTGGGATTATACAGTTTGCTTTAGGCTTCTGATTGATCTTGCAGTGATTTCCTGTGCCTTAAAAAAAGTGGCAAAAGTGCAAATTAGAGACAAACAGCACACTCAAACATTTGCCTTCATGTAAGACAGCAGAACATGTTCCTGGTTTTTTGTGGTGAAATAAGTCTCAGCTTTGAGTACAGAGACTTCAAACCCTCAGCTCTGCAAAGTTCATTCCCTGCCTACCACCTACATCCTCAAGAGCAACTAACAACAAACCTGTATTTCTCATTGTAAAGATTTATCTCACTGCAGTTTCTACAGTCATTGCCACTGGATTAAAATTTTCAGCCTGAAAAGATGCTGTGCATGGGATTACGATCTGCAAACTTGAGGCACCTGATAAATTATGTTCTGTAATGAATATCAAATAGAGCCCATTAATTCCTGCAACTGATCACCTGCACTTACAGCACACAAATGATCTGGCATTATTGTAATTATTCTTCAAGAAATCCTGTCATGCTCTGAAATCCTACCAAGAGGGATCAGATGATGAGCTTTTCAGGCAGACATTTTTCATCTCGTCTTCCGTAAGCAAAATCTGCAACTGAACTCCTGCCAAAACTGGAATTTTACACTTAACAGAAGGGACAGTGTATGTTGTTGCCTGAATTAATATCTGTTATTTAAGATTCAGCAAAGCATGCTTATATAAGAGTAACAGAACATATTTAAGCGCATATCTAAATGTTTTTGCTGAATCGAGACATAAAAGATGTTCCACTGGTATTAGGGCTGAGAGAGGATTTGAATCTACATTTAACCATCCTAACAAGCTTCAGTTGTTTTCTCTAAGAGATTGTGGATAAAGATCTATATTGAACTATTTCATCCCAAGGAAACCAGATCATTTTGGCTTTTACAGGAAGAGAATTATCTGACCTGAGTGCTGGTTAATATTCAAGAACCGCTTCCTCCAAGCTCAGGATCAATGCATCCCGATGAGGAAGAAGTCAAGCAAAGGAGGCAGGAGACCTCCATGGATGAACAAGGAGGTCGCAAAAAAACTCAAAGGGAAGAAGGAAGTTTACAGAATGTGGAAAAAAGGACTAGCTACTTGGGAGGAATATAGGACTGTTGTCAAAACATGCAGGGATGCAACACGGAACGCTAAGGCCTGACTGGAATTAAACCTGGCAAGGGAGGTGAAGGACAACAGGAAGGGCTTCTATAGGTACATTGGGAGCAAAAGGAAGACTAGGGAAAATGTGGGCCCGCTGCTGAACGAGGCGGGTGACCTGGTGACGCTGGACACAGAGAAGGCTGAGTTACTGAATACCTTCTTTGCTTCAGTGTTCACTGCTAGGACTGGCCCTCAGGACTCCCAGACTCTGGAGATAAGAGAGGAAGCACGGACAAATGAAGACTTGCCCTTGGTCAATGAGGATTGGGTTAGAGAGCA
>VZSC01047435.1:1473284-1483445 GCA_013398225.1 Steatornis caripensis
TGAACATGAGGAGGAACTTCTTTACTGTGAGGGTGACAGAGCACTGGAACAGGCTGCCCAGAGAGGTTGTGGAGTCTCCTTCTCTGGAGATATTCAAAACCCGCCTGGATGCATTCCTGTGCACCCTGCTCTAGGCTAACCTGCTTTAGCAGGGGGGTTGGACTAGATGATCTCTAGAGGTCCCTTCCAACCCCTACCATTCTATGATTCTATGATTCCATGACCTGTGGAAAAAAAGCCATCTGAGGAGCATGGCTTTTTGCAAAATGTAAAACGGGTTTACATAGAGACGTAACAAAAATTAACTGACAGAGCAAAGTTCTGAGATGCTGAACTTGCTCAGTTATGGCAGCAAGGCTCAACTATTCAAAGTCCACTGAACACATTAAAGAAGCAGAAATGAAGCATTTTATTTAAAAACATAAAGTGTGCCTGCTAGGTAGGTCATTTACTTTTCCTTTCCATTCTTCTTCTGAACTCAGCTTGCTGGCAAGATTTCCTTTTTTTGAGGAGATCCTGTACAACTCTGAACCAATATATAACTGAGTTTTACCCCAAAGCTGCCAGAACCTAGGAAGACAAAGAGATTTATCATCTAAGCATTTTACCAAAACGTCTAAAAGGGACTGTTTATTTCCTGTATCTCTGAAATATTTCCTCATCTTTCTGCGTTCATGTTCTCAAGGGCTAACCACCATCACTGCAGAGGAGCCCTGCGATTCCACCCTTGCATCCTCACACTTCTACACTAGTAAGGCTGGAGTCCTCAGAGGTGCCTGCATCTGTGAGCATATTTTAGGTTTTCCTCTTAATTACAAGCAACACAAACACTCCAGCAATGGTGTGATATATGATGGTGCGTTCGAAAAGGACAGCTCTGGGACAAGAGCTGTATACTTCAACCAGGGCACCCTGACAGATGGCACTTGGCACTGAAACCAAAGTTAAACTCAAAGAAGTGCCTAAGAAAAGACTCTGACTTGGACAGAATTTCCTACTGAGGGTCTTTTCCCCACTTCTCTGCACAACTGCACTTGTCTTTGCCGAGCTGAAAATACTCACTGCCGAGTGCTGAAATAAGGCCCTTGGAGGCTCCATCACTCATTATCACATTTCAGCCTGACTGGTCTCCAAACCACAACTTTTCCCAAGGGTTTGAAATATTTTTTATTATTATTATTTTTTTAATTGTAGCTGGTTAATATTGGGCTCTTCTCTGAATCAGATGTCTTCAGACTTTTTCTTCTTTGGTTACAGCTTTCTACTTCTATATTCATTATATTGAAAGCAAGACTGATAACTGCTGGAGGAGAGTTTGGATCACTCTTGTTATTCAGAAAAAAAAGGCAAGCTTGCACTCTTACTCTATCTCAGATTTCTAAGTATAGATGGAAACTAGTGCACAGGAACTGTTTTAGGCAGAGTACTAACATAATTCTCCACTCTCCCATCAAAGTCAAAGGCTCAGAAGAAGCATTAGTCCCTGTGCTGTGACCTCTTGCCTAACAAAGGTCATTAATGATCACCCAGTTACCTATGTATTGCATCTAAAAGCTTGTCTCAGCTTATAACGCATTCCACAGGGACATTTGGTCTTAGTTTGAAAACAAAGAACAGAGAATCTGCCACTTCTCTTGCTGTTTTGTTCCAACAGTTGGAATCATCCTCATTGTATAAAAACAGTCTTTGGTTTCCTATTTGAATTGTGTAATTTCAGCCTCCAGAAGAGATCTCTCTTGTGTTTGTCTCTAGTATGTACAAGACCACTTTCTAATGCTGTTTTCTGGTAAAGGTATTTACAAGCTCCAGCCGCATGTCACTCCCATCATTTCTGACATCCAAAACACACAGGGCAAGGTTCTCACCATTAGCTTTCCTCCAGCCTTTAACCATCTATGTAACTCCTTTCAGACTCTCTTCAGTTTCTCCTTATCTCTTTAAAGGTGGGCACCAAAACTAGAGCACAGAATTCTCAACTAGGTCCCATCAATGTCACACTGAAGGTAAAATGAACTCCCTGTTCATAAACTGAAATACTGCGAGAAGTTTCTGTTTGGTTGCTTGTACAAGAGGGCCTGTAAAGCCTTTTAAGCAGCACGCTCCAGGATGCAATTCTCACAGATGGGACCTGTATGCCTTGTTCTCAAGGTCTGGATCTACTGACGCTGTCCTGAATCACTCTGGTTTTCCCAAGGACCACACGAAAACCAAAGAGTTAATGCAACACCCCCTTTCCAGCTACGCTCATTTTGATACTATTCCAGAGCTGAGTTGAGAGGAAAAGCTCTGCTTTTGACTCACAGTTGTGTGTAGCTGAACCTAAGCTTTGATCAAGTTTTTTTTACCTGCACTCAGACACTACTGCCACATTAGCAGCATACCCACCATTTCAGTGCCTAACATAAACAAGTCCCCATACATTCTCCTTTAATAGGATTCTATCAGAGGTCGTAGACGGAAGGAAATCCAAGCCCTTCTTACTTGTGAAACATCCTGGCGGATGATAGCTGGGCCCTCCGGCCCACGAGCAGTACAGCGAGAAACTCAGAAGACAACCTGGAGCACTGTTTCCTTGTGCATGTGCGTGACTCATGGAAAACTGTGTGAATCACGAAATTCCACCAGCACTGTGGGGTGGGGCAAAACTATGCTCTGAAAAGACATGTCTCAATTCGCCCTACGGTAGATGTACACTGGCCACACATCTCACCAGAACAGTCAGAAAAGTTTGTTGTGCTTTTGAATAATCAAGCTGTTTGTGTTTTGCTGTTAAAATGCATTCCTCAGCCCTTATACATTCTTCTGAGGAAGTCACCTGTGTACAGATCCTTATGGTCACAAACACACATCCTGACTACTTAAAAAAAGCATGTCTGCCCCAGAGAAGAAGCTGGAATTCACTCATGCAAATAGGTTAGGTTAATGTTGGCAACGAGTGGATAGATATTATCCGGTATCATATTTTGTAATCCTCTACTAAGCAGGATGCTGTTCACTTTCAAAGCCAACAAAATAGCTACTCATTCACTGTCAAACTTGAGCAAAGTCAAGAGCCATTCCTGAAGGTCTGAGACGTACTTATTCTAGAACCTGGTAATGGTCCAGAGTCATTTATAGAAGTCACTAAATTCTACGTTCAGGTTGTAGGTTTCTTTAAACCGGTATTTATCTATACAAATCTCAGGAGAAAAGGAAACACTTACCGTTTCACAAGTGAACTTTACGATGGTCTTTTCAGTATCAACTTACTTGGTTCTCTGCCAATAATCTCTTTTTCTAATCCTTAATTAATCCTTTTTATAAACAATTCACACTCGGTATATTCTGCTGTGCTCATGTATTGCAACAAGATCTTCAACATTCAGACAAACATTTTAATATATTAGGAAACTAAATAAAGGCACTGGCATATCAAGAAAAATTACCCGAGTCCTGAAAATTGAGCTCTTACACTTCCCTTGCACTCAGTGGGAATTTGTGAGCCCTCAGCAGTTACAGACAAAACACGTTCAATCTTAAGTTCACAAGACTTAAGGCAAACACTTCAGAAAATGGTGCCCTGAATTTTCCAAGTCCCGCTTCCCCGTCAAAGCCACGACTTCCCAAATCAAGTACAGAATACATCACTTTCAGATGTATTCAGATTAGAAAAGAATCCTAAAAAGGTCCTGAGAGCAGCAAGGAGGCAACAGTGATTTACCTGCAAGATTTCCTCTACAAAAATAAAACATTGTAATAGCTTAAGGTGTTTAAACACACAGTTTCTATTTGTTCTTATCACATTCAAACATAAGAGAACAATTTCTGAGCATTAGGTATACACAGAAATGACAAATATACGTGCTTGACTACAGTTGCATTTGCAAATAGAAAGTGAAGGAAAATACTGTTTTGGCTGCACAAATTTTATTGTTTTTCTGTAAAAATGATAAATGCACATTACAGTTCCATAAACACAAGTGATTTAAAGTACGTAGTGCTTATGACAGCCAGGTTGAAGCCATTTTGTAAATGTAGCCCTTAAAACAACCAAATACTACTTTTCTGGACTGTTGCTTAGGAAAACACCACTGAACACTTACAGATGGCAAGTAAAAAACAACTTTTGAAGCTGCAGTTTTGCGTGGGAATTTTGCCTCAGCAAGCAGGCAAGATGAGGTCTCACTTTGCAGACTGGTTGCTAAAAGAATATATATTACAAAAAGAAGCTGCTTAAAGCTACGGTAGGTCTGACTTACCACAAGAACAGCATGTGAAGCAGTTGGTATGATAGAGGTTACCCATTGCTTGGCAAGCCTGGCTCGCTCCATACACACCTTTTCCACATTTTATACAAATACCTACAAAGCAGAAAGAGAATGAAAGTTAGAATCTCTGCCGCTCCTAAAAACAGGTCCAGGCTGTTGACTCATAACACTCACAATATCCCCATCAGGCCCTAAATCAACAAGCTCCTCACCTTGAATAGATTCGAGTACCCAAGACAGTAGCAGGCGGCTTGAGTGAAACAAATGCATGGAAATTAACTCAAAATAAAAGGCGGGGAGGTAGCCTCTGCTGGTGTTTCAATGCATGGAGACTGAGACTGCCTAAAGACAGAAATCCAGAGGAGGCAGGTGGAATGAGAGAGTTCAGAAAATACACACACACTCTGGAAATAACTCTGCCCAAGAAGTAATTTAGTGAGACTTTCACAGCTGAGTGCTCCACCACATTACATTCACTAATCACTAATAAAACAACAATTCTGTCCAAAACCAAGAGACTTATCTTTGCCCCTCTCCAGCAATGCAACATCAAGAGCATTAGTCCATGGTGGAAGCCATACAGTACCAGGAAAATGGGTTTGTCAGTCACATTTAATAATTGTTTAACTCCACGAATAGTAGTACATAACCTCATAAACATAACCTGTCACCTTACGAAACAGAAAAGCAAGGCTTCTACCTTCCTTACGGTCTAAAGGCAAAAGTTCTGGCTGCCAGTTTTGCTTCAGTGGGGTCAGAAACTCACCTTCACCCCCCCAAGCCTGGTCTTGATGATACTGGGAATGACTTCCATGAAGTCCGCATAAGACCAAAGCACAAAGAGCCAACATAGCACTGGCAAAGTCAGATGTTAGCTCCACACACAGCAGACTCACTGGAAAGGCCATGATTTCAATAACCTCTTTATAGAGGGAGCTTTGGGGTAGTTTTTGTTTGTTTTTAAAAAGCATTTTCCTCATAGTTATAGCTTTAAGCATCTTCTGCCTATGCATTTATTTCTATCTATGCATAACCTCTCTAAATTCAAACCAGGGCAAGGAAATAATTCAAGAATGACTTTGCTTCTGTATCCCCACAAAGAGGAAAGGAAATGCCGGAGAATTTATGTCCTTCTATCACATACTCAGGACTACTGCTTTTTAAGTTTTTCTCAGATGTCCATTGGTCTCTATTCAATTGCAGCAGGACAGTATATCTCAAGACAAGGCTGTGTAATTTTTAAAAAAATACTACAGTAGAAAATAAAAATTGAGATTTTCCACCTCACAACTCTATAATGAAACTGCTGTGCTCCATGTGCTGCTTGAGGTCCTATTTCTACAAATGCACACACAAGCTTAGCATTAATCACTAGCATCAACAAAATTGAGAAGAGTCCCAGGAACTCAAGAACTACAAAACTGGGCTTTAACCATGCAGAATTCTCCCCTGCTGTGCTGTGAACATTTTAGACAGACAAAAACACAAAAAATACAAATACAAGCTCTTTGGGTGAAATCAGCATATTATGAACTGGTAGGAAGTTTAATAGCAGAAAAAACAAAGATAAGCTAACAAGGCATTTGGTGTCTCAGTTCAGTTTCCACGGGTTTTGCTTGCATGCGCTCCCAGTGTATGAATTAGCCTGAGCTGCCATGCAATATAGACAGAAATGCTGTCTGTTTCTGGCAGGTAGCTGTACAGAGATGCTTAAAACTGGCAGGAGAGCAGCACCCAGTAAGAGACTGAGAGCTGAGACTTCACCCAGGCTCTCAATGAGGAAACAGTCATAGACAACACCATGCCCATTAATCTCTGTCCCCTCCATGCTACTCAAGACATTTTAAACACCATTTCTGAAGCTGAACTGTTTCATGTAGCATTAACACAACACCTGTATGGGCTGCGTAGTGTCATCAGTTTAAATGGCATACTGTCAAGTTAGGAAAAATTGTACTTGAAAAGAATCTTCCTGTGCTACTAATTCAAATACTGAAATGGAAAGACCTTTCATTAAATCATAGGTTTCTTGGTGTTTATACCCTTAACTCCCTCATTTCAAATAACGAAGAGGGATTAGCCTTTCGTTCAACTAGCTCAACATCCAGGCACAACGTTGCCATTTTGAACCGCGAGCATATTTGTCAAATGAAACAATAATTTTAAACAATAATAATAGTAGTTGTTATTATTATTATTTAAACCTTAAACCAGATTTCAGTGTTTCAGTGAAGTAGGAACCATTATCATTACCAGTATCATTACCAGATACCAATGTCCCAAGCCATAATCTAGCTGCCTGCTAGATCTATCAGTTCATTGCAAACAAAGTATTAAAGAAAATGCTGGTCCTTAGGCTAGCTCAGCTCTGATATAGGAAATGGGAATTTCAGAATATTTGTTGCCTTATCCAGGGCTGTTACATTTATTTATTTGTAACCAGAGGTTATGAAAAGGTCTGCTATTTACCGTGAGTTAATGGTTAACTGCTGATGAAAGGTAGTTATTGATTAGCGTGGACACTGATCGGAAAAGGCGTCCTGTCAGCCAGCAGCTGCAGAAATTACTCCCGGCAGCAGCACAGCATCCACAAACCTGCATCATACACCATGAGCTCTGCAATACCCCTGTGGCAGGAGGGGCTGCACACAAAGCAGAGAACACGGGGTTCACATCTGAAACGAGCAATCTGTCACTTCAGCATCAGGTTTCAGTATGATGTTTCAGTTTGCTCTTGGCCATGGAGCCACAAGAAAGCCCTTTCAGAGCCCCCCAGTTATCTGCACCCTTCCTGCCCATCTTGTCATGCCAACCACGTACCCGGGACTGGCAGCTATTTGTAGTCTGTCTGACTGTGAGGTTATGCCAAGAGATCTACCTTTTCCCATTTACGCTTAATATTACTCAAAGAGGAGCAGAAGTCTAGTACATTCTCTGGCATTTCTGTCTGCAAGCTCTCATGCACAAATCTACTACAGCCATGAGCTGCTTTGATAAATGAAGTTATTGCCTCATTTCTTTGCCATTGCTTCACTGAGCCATCAGAAGCAAAAGAAGGATTTATTGTGGATGTTAAACTTACACTGGCCTCTCCAGCAAGTGATTCGTTATGAGCAGCTGTCAGTTTGTTAGCTCATTTTCTCTGAGAGACTAGTCATTAACTCCAGGAATGAATGACCACAGAGATTATTAGCATACTAAAAAAAGCGCATGTATAATTCCAAAAGTGTATTTTGGAAAATATATATGCAGCTGTGGTGTGAGTATAGCATGAGATCATAACTGCCTAGGAAAAGCACTGATTACATGGCTGTTCAGAACTAGTTTTCCACCAGTCACAGCCCAGACTGCACACTACACTGCAAACTTGTGAAAGCCTTGACATAACAGCTACATCACCTTTTTTTTTCCCAAATTTAATTCCAAAGCTTGTTAAACTGCCTATGAAGAATGTTCTATTACAGAGCAAGCATGTCTTGTTTCTGACACTTCACTTGACACAGCTTCAACTGCTTCAGCCTTCATATGATTCCTTGCCCCTCCTGACATCTCTGTTCTAGGTAGCCAACTGTACCTCCAGTTCTTTAACACATTCAGGTGTTACATTCCCACCCAAGTCATCAGCTTTCCTACAAATCTGCTGTCTCCTTTTTGCTAGAAAAAGATGTTGCAAGATGTTGCATATACCCGAAGTTTTTATAAAGTGTAGCTGAGCAGGAGCACAATGTCACAGCATTCCTTCACTGCAGTGAAGAGATGTTCACGTCCTCACACAGCGTTTAACCAAACATGAGAGTAGCCTGAACAAACACGCTCTGTGGACCACGGCAAAAGACCACCAGCAAAAATGACTAGCAAGAGAAGGAGCTCCCAGAGACTCCCTGATAGAGTTAGCTGCAGCACATTGCCAGCGCTCACCACAGTTTTAACCAGTCCACTTCACTGAGCTTGACAGTGTTAGTCAGAACACCACCTCTGAACGCAAGCCAGGCAAGCCTCTTGCACTGTGCAGCAACATAGCTGTCAGAAGCATGATGCTCTCTGTGTAACTCATATATTAGCAAAATACTAAGAACAGTACCAGGAGAAAGTAAGACAGATATTTTCTGATATAGTCAATGATTTTGCTCCAGACTCAGGAAATTGAACGCAATGCATTATAACAAGGCAAAGGTATCAGCAACAATCTAGAGAAGATATTAAAGCTACACGATTTTTGTTCAGCCTGCTATAATGTTCTTGTAAGAGTTTCCTGTGGTAGCCTATGCACTGGAAGTTCAATTTGGAACCTGTGCATCAAATCCTATGATGCTCTTTTGACCATGCCAGTACAGACTGGTACTTCATACAGACTTCGCCAGGTACCCAGAACTGGAAAAAAGGCAGTAGACACTGGTTAAATGGAGTATGTATAATGGCAGATACATAACCACCTTTTGGCCAAGCTTTGTCCTCAGACACATGTGGAACTCAGTCTGTGCCCAATGCCATCCTCACTTAACCTGAAGTCAAGGATTTAGCACAAATACAAGAAAAATGGTACCATACAGCCTCAACTTCACTATGCAGCAGCTGTGTGAGTCAGAATCTGGCTATTGCACTCCCTGACAGCATGCCATGGCTCAGGGATGAGCTGCAGCTTTACTGTCTTACAGCCACACCGTATCTCCAGGATAACTGCTACATGCTGCCTACAGCAGGAAACAACCAAGCCCTGTCATCAAGAGTTATGGTAAAGCTAAAATTAATAACTAACACATGGCACAGATGACTCCCTCCCTGCCTCTGCAGTTCTGTTCCTGCTGCAATGCTGGGAAAAGGGCGAGTGAACATCATGCTGGGCTACTGCAAAATCCCTCTTTTTTCTCTTGGACAAGAAAAGGCCATCTCTATTGGTCCCTAACAAGCTTTTTCCCACCTGTGGCCTAGCCAAGGTGCAGAGGCAGGGAAATGAAAACCCACAGCCATGAAGCAGGAAGAACAAAGGAGGAAGGAAGCCTTAACTCAGCTCAAGAAATCAAATTGCAGCAACAGGAGCCAGCTACAAGAGCTGGATGGCTGTGTCACACGCCTGCAGTGTCACTGGCCACAGGAGGTGTTCCCACATGGGCTGCCTGCAGCCGGTGATCTCCCACCCAGGCATCTCTTATACAGGCTGTTGCTACTACCTTTAAAAAAACCATTCTGCTAAGAAGCTGGGTAAATAGTGAAGCATCAGAGCTGCCCCGAGCCTGGGCTGCCACACCACTACTGCAGCAGTACCTGCCCAAGCTGACAGCAGCTACCGTGCAGATATCCTGGACTACAGCAGCTCAGATCCCGAGAGGTGATTTCAGACTAGAGAAATGCTCCCTTCCTTCCAGCAATCACAGGAGGAGGGATCTTCTGACACACGCATCATCTCCCAGTCAGAGGTGGACAGAAGACACAAGGCACCCACACAGAGTGCAGGGGCAGGGCCTCTTCCCAGCAGCCAGGCAGGAGTGAGGGAGGCAGCCCAGGAAACCCTCCCAGCCCTCACCACCACAGGTAGCTCTCGCTGGAGGGCTTTCATTTGTCACCTGGCAGATTCCTAGCAAATGTACCAAGACTTGAATACTCAACATAAAATAAAATCTGGTTTGTACAAGTTATAAATAAACAAATATACCCGGACACACTCAGCAGCAATATCTTGTTGGGACGATGGAGGGACTGTCTGGCTAAGCTACCAGCACTACTCTCTACCCCACGTTAAGATCAGAGGACATCACAACTTGAATTAAAGTTGAAAATTACAAACTAAGCAAAGCGGAAAATGCTCAGGTAAACATTTTAAGTTCCCATCCCAAGCCACAGCCCATCCACACCTGGTGCCGCAACACCCCACAGCCAGGAGGGACCTGACCAGGCCCCCCCCCCCCCATTCAGTAAC
>VZSC01047435.1:1483578-1509185 GCA_013398225.1 Steatornis caripensis
CCCCCCCCCAATTCAGTAACACAACTCTGGCTTGCAAACACCACGTGCTCACCACAGCAACCATGCTGGAGATTGGAGTAGGTTAAACTGGAGGAAGATAGGCCACAACACCTAGTACAAATCACAGCTTAAGCAAAGCAAGACAAAAAGCAGGCTGTAGACCAGGAAACTTTTCATTGTCACTGTTAAACCTTATTGAGATTGCCCCAACCTTGCTTTCCTCCTCAAGGAAAGAAGGTAAAAACCCCAACAATAAACTACTTAGGCTCTTGAGATGCAGATTTGCTGACTTAACATCTCCATCACTTCAGTGCCTGCCTCCTACAGGAGACTTTACTCAATTAATACGCAGGTTTGGGGCAGGAGGGATGCACATGTAGAACTAACTCAGAAAAATCAAAGTCTGAGATTAATTTATGTTTGGTTACAAACACAGTGAAGTTCACATTCACTGCAAGTTTTGTAGAAGCAAGCTCTAGGTTCTAACTCCAGCTCCTGGAATAACTTTCATTACCTCCACTCGGCCTATTGTTTAACAAGGCTGCGGCTCACGCAGGACAAAGCTGCTGAAAGAGGTTGTGGCCACAAAAAGAGGCACTGGGACCAGTTCCAGGAATGACACTGCTGATCAGGACACAGGAGCTGAGCTTTACCTGAGGGATCATCGATGGCAGCAGGTCAGCAGGGCTTGGCCTCAGCCTATTCCTGCTTGCTTCAGTAAGTATGTGGGTCATTCTGTTTTGTGGTAAACTTTCCAGAGTTTCAAATGTCAGGTGAGGTGATGGGAGAGAGTTTGGGAACACAGAAGGCTGTAGAAACAACTCTCAAACACACCCTCCCTGACTCCGTATTTTAGCAGCAAGGAGCCCTGGGCACATCCGTGCTAGTGAATTAAACGTCAGCTCCAGGTCAGCACTGTGGAGTGGGAGATGTCACGGGAGCCGGTATCAGCTCTGACTAGCAGCTGCTGGAAACTGGAAGGCTTTTGTTACTGTTAAAGTAGATCCACCCAGTCGCACAGTGAAAGCCTGAAGCTAGCCCAGCAAATGCTTATTGCTTCATACAGTATGTGAAATTACTGCTCTGAACCATGAAATTACTGACACTATCTCCACAGAGTTCATCCTGCCTCAGCCGCAGCCAGCATGCCTCCGCATAACTTCCCTTTGTGTGGATCTCCGACTCTGCTGCGGAGCCTCCCGACAGCACAAGGCATATCACAGACCTATTGTTCTGCACAGTGTTATAGTTACACTGATGCTTGGTTTACAAATATTCATTCATTTCTCTGCTTCTTGATTTAGCGCATGGCAGTTCCAGGATGATTTATACTTCTCACTTGGCATTTATAGAAAAATCTTTTGCTACTGAGGCATTTATAGAAAAATGCTACTTGGCATTTATAGAAATTTATAGAAATTATATTATTATATTTATAGAAATTTATAGAAAAATGCTACTTGGCATTTATAGAAAAATCTTTTGCTACTGGAAGACCGAGTAGTTCTTGTGGCTGCTCTATCAGCTGTGCCACTTTGGGTTGCTTTGTCTGTGATGCAGAGCTCAGCTAACTGCTCAAGCTTCATGCTCAAGTTGACAACCACAGCACAAGGGGACTTACAAATAACTTTAGCTACTGAATTATTGACCAAAAAAAAAGACACAGAAGAAAATCCTGCTTCTAAAAGTACCTTGTGATTACTGGGATTAGCAAAGCAACAGACGTGTACAGCTGGGGGTGGGTAACGAAGAGCACCACCAAGAATGAATGACTTTGAGGGAAAAGCATGTCTTTAAAGCCCCCTTGCCTGTCCTACTGCCCCTCCACTGCTGAATATCTGAACACCTTGTCATGGACATACATTCTCTTACAGACCAGAGGGACCAGGTCAACAAGGCATTTTGGCTCAAACCACACTTATTTTGCCTGGAACATAATGACTGCGAACTCATGTATAATTCAGTCTATTTGAGGAGTGTAAATTTTATAGCACAGTGGTAGTAACAATTGGGTTAAGACAGACCAGGGCCAGCACAAACTTGAACTTGCGTCCTCCTCTGCCAGTAATTCTACACCACCCCATCCAGAGATGCCAGACAAGTCCAACAGACACACACACGTAGGTCACCGACAGCAGAAGCCAGTGATGCTGCTGCAGGTTATAGTTTCAGTCCAGAAAGATCCAATACCAACATCGAAAGCTCCCCAGTGCTGCTGGGCAAGTTTCTTGTTGGGAAGTTGGTGTAGAGCACCGGGGCATTCAGCCCAACTGTCTAGTCATACTAATTTAGGAAAAGGGCAGACCTTCACACTACATACCCCAATATAATGGGCAACAGAAGAAGTGGCAGTTCAGATGGTGATGGAGATTTCTCAAAAAAAATATTCAGGTTGCAAATGCACTCAAGAATAAACATTTGTTTCTTAATTAACATTGATACTGCAATTTCTATGAGTGCTGTAGTTTCTAGAAGTTCATTGAGCTGGCTGTACCAACTGGAGATCATCTGAACTCTGGGATGAGATGCTTGTCCATGCCATTACTTTAGACTTACTCTGGCATAATACAGGTCAGAATTTGGACCTGCTAAGTTTACTTCAGCTGTGGCAGGTTTACAGACATCAAGACAGTTTTATTACAGTACATAAACAATAAAGAAATACTTAAAGCTCATATTTTCATCACCTTTCCTTTGTGCTTGCTGATACCACACATTATATCTATCTACACATTGCAGGTATTCCTACATAACAGTGATGACAGTACAGAACCAGCCAGCAACCCTACTGTACCAGCCCTCTTTTCCAGTTTTGACTTTCTTAGCTGTCTTTAGCAAACTATTTAGTTGCTCTGTCTTGGCTTTTTTCTGTATGAAATGGGAGCCACTCACATCTGTGTGGTTTTCAGAGAAAAGACAGTTAAACCTTCTGAGATGACACAGGAAAGACAGAATCCATTTAAATGCTTCATCTTAGAAAAATCTGTGCAACCAGGTAACAACAGTGACACCGAAAGCACCAACAATGCAGCCCAAATACCCTGAACGTCACAGCACATCAGACCTGAAAACATCAGCTGCACAGACGTCAAGTCGGAGAGACTTTTCATTACATTCTCCTGACGTTGCGTGTATGAGTCACTCTAATATATGGCAGAAAAAGGTCATATATTACAGCTGCCTTCCTTGACATATTTAAAATGGGTTCATGATTAAACAAGGAGACTAGTCTAAAACTTTCCAGGTGCATTTTTCTATTTTCTTAGATAACAGTCTATTTCCAGAAGGAGCATGACAGTCTGGGAAAGGCATGGCATTACATAATCACATTTGGTTATAAATTCAGCAGCTCCTTCCACAAGGAGTACCCAAGCACTACACATTCACAGGAGCCCTGCATTTCCACCATCCATTCCACAAAGGTGCCACTGACACCGACTCGCTAATTCTCACCTGCCGCATGGAGGTTCTTTATAATTTCCAGAAGTATAAACAGGTTTGCTTAAACAAAAACATGCATATAGGTAGGTGTTATACCAAGCTATTTAGAGAGACTGAACTATTTGCTGAAGGGAAGCTGGAAATGACTTAAACTCTGTCACCTCAACCCTCTAAATCAGGTTTGGTTTTTTTTTTTTTTTCAGTTACTGCAAGTCAAGTGAGTCAAAGATGCTCTGAGAACACGTGGAGAAAAGATATACCCTCCTATAAGGACATCTTGCAGGAACAACAATTTCAGGAAGTGATTTGCGATAGGTTTCTCCCATCTTCAGCTCACGAAAGATTTTAGTTCTAAAGTACCTATCCTGGCAAGCCTCACTTTCCCTGCCTCAGCTACAGTGAAAAGCCCAGTCTCCTCTACAGCTGTAAGCCCCAGCCCAGGTAGGCGCTCAGTGCTAGTGCAAACAATGACACTTCTCTACTCCAGTAGGACAGGAAGACTCTCAGACCATAAGAAAAGGCTGTCCTGATCTGACAAGCTGAAAACCCTTGGGACAGCTGGTCAAATACAGCACTAACAACATGTAAACAGGATATTCTAATTTTGCCTTCTCCACCTCCAGGAAACAGTAACACTACATGCTATATATGTAGGCTCATTTCCTTCCTATGGATCCAAGCAAGGAAAAAAAAAAGGTAAAAATGAGAAAATAAACACATGCCAACTTCCACAGCAAAATAAGACTGCTACAGACCTGGGTAGTCCCATGGGTTCAGTGGCTCTCTTAAGGCAGACAAGTCATGGTTGTCCCAGGCTTTAGTCAGAATCCTGTCTGCAGGGATTCTTACAAGAGGATAACTCTGAGCTTTGCATAACCATGAAAGGACTCAAGTTCCATTTTCACCTTCACCTTTCTCCAAGGCAGCTGCAGCCAGCACTGCTCAGACCCATCGGAATGGGCAGATCTCACTTTGCTCAATAGCAACCCTTCCACTGAGATGGGCAGCAGCACTGCAGTAGATGAGGCTGTGTTCCAATGACTGAACAAATCCAGCCCTACAACTCTTAGTACCGTATGAAGAGATACTACATAGTGTAAAGTACTGATGGTTAACTTCACATTGGCAGGATTTCTGCTAGGCCAGGTATTGTCTGTCTGGACCTCTGAATTTTTGCTGGATCAGGTATTGTCAGTTCTGGATCAGGCAACAGTCTGCTTTCCAGCAGCTGGCATGAACTCTAGGGTACGTGGTCTGTCTGGCTAATTTAAGAGAAATGTGAACACACACTTGATCCATATCCAATTAGTATCGATGAATGATCCAGAAGTGCATAAATATCACACTCAGGACCATCCCAAGCCCCTGTCTCACTCATCTTGACACAAAACAGGCAAAAAAGCCAAAAAAACTAGGAAAAAAAAGAGTAGAGCTAGTTCTCAGATGAAAACAGGGGGAAATGGGCATCATCATAGCACTCAATTAAGAAGTACGCCTAGTAGGCTTCACTTACACGCTCGGTCATATACTGTTTCCTAGCTAGCGATAAACCATCACCCAGAGTTAGCAGACTACATTCTTGGAAACATACCTATTTTCTTTACCATCCACCTTTTATTTTCTCACAAACAGACCACAGTAGAAGTGTCTGGCTCCTCTGCAAAAGCTGGGCACAGAGAAAAGAACATACAAGATGCTGACCAGTGAGTTATGTCAGAAAGGAGCTGGCAAAAAAGACAAAACCCAACTATAATGGCATTTTGGCTTCATCTGCTCTTTTCACAACCTGCCCACTGCACCTGCAGCCAAACCCTTGGCCTATAACCTCTACAGAGAAACCTGCAACCACTTAGACAAAGTGCTAAGCTGCTTCTGTTAAAAAACACGCGTCCTGTGATAGCACTTGGCACTAAGATGCAAACAGTGAAATATACTTTGGCCTTAATGGCTAATGTCAAAGGGTATTTGCCTGAGGGGAGGAAGGACTTACCTCTCAAAATGATCACTGTGCACAGCACTGGCACCAGCATCCCAGTGCCTAAGGAGCCCTGTCTTCACAAAACAGATGCTGGCAGCTGCGAACCAGCCCTCAGTGCTGTGGGACCCAATCGCGTATCACAGCAGGCCTGTTCCCAGAACTAGCACTGGGTGCCCTCTCCACACCCATCCTGCTCACTGTCTGCATGCCAAGATGGCAAGACATCTTCTTTCTAAGCTGAGGATGGGCTTTTTGGAAGATTGACTCCGTTTCTTGTGGAGCAGGACATCAGACTCAAGTCAAAGTGGTAAACAAAAGGCAGGATGTTCTTCTCTCCCAGTCCTGACACCCCACCACCCAGACATCAATCACTTACTAGCTCATCAGCTCCATCATCCAGAGTCATCAGACAGCAAAGGAGCTGTGGCTACATTTTTAACAACACTTACAAAAATACAACTAAAGCACAGTTGTGGAGCAAACACCTCTGGGACAATTATACATTAAAAATCTTTCTAAAGGCAGCAAAAAAGAAAAGTCAAAACCTGCAAATCAGGGAAAGAGTGAGCAGACAAAAAAGACTGAAGGGTTAGGAAGGAGATTTTCCACTCTGTTAGCTACAGTAAACATCTCCAAATAAAGTGATTTTACACAATTTATCAGCCAAACCTCCTTTCTCCATTTTGAAAGGTTACACGAAGTGGTGAAGTGTCAATTTACACCTTAGACAATCAGGTAAAAAAAATAACAGAAACTGTAATCTTCTCGTAATTATAAAGTCAACACTTAACTGATATGAGAAGCCTCTATTCATAGCAGCTAAAAGGAGCATTCATTCCTCTTTACATCACCCCTCCAGCGTTATGTCTTGATACAATTTCAACAGCAGGTGAAATCACTAAAAATTGGAAACAGTGTGAAAAATTTTCCTCTATCTGGTTTTAATTAAAATACTCAGCAAAACACAGAGGAGCAATAAAGAGAGGTAACCCTTTCCACCTCAATTGCGCTGTCTGTTCATCGTTATAGAGCCCGATGGAAACCCCACGTGCAACATCAGTGGTAAATATTTTCCCTACTATTAAAGCAGTGATTCAGATTAGGATCATGACAAAAGCAATAAAAGTAATTCACATCTGATTATGATCTTTGTGGTAGGTGTTTTGTGGCCTTTTAAGCTTCAGAAGGTCCACCTGAGAAGCAGGCACCAGAGAGGCTGCTATTGGAAAGGCCAGATGAGACCTGAGCTGTCCCGTGGGCTCACATCACAGCAGTGGGACCTTCTGTCTGGGCACTGGGTGGGAGCTGGTTGCTCTCCCACCTGAGACTTACCCACACCAGAAGCTGACACAACCCACTCCAAACCCTCCAGGCCCTGTGGTCCCCTGTTCAGGCACAGCTCTTGTGGGCAAACTGCCCAAATACTGGGGATATGCAGTGCATGGACAAAGCATGGGGGCACCCAGCCCCTAGGGCACACATTCAGCTTTCATATTCCCATGATCCAAGACAGCTGGGTTTAAACATCAGCTCAAGATGCTGTTGGCTTGCTTTGCCACAAGGGCACACTGCTGGCTCATGTTCAGTAGGACCTGAGGGCCTTTCTGCATAGTTGCTTTCCAGCCTCTGGGCCCCCAGCTCCTACCACTGCAAGAGGCTGTTGCTTCCCAGGTGCAGGACTTGCATTTCCCTTTGTGGAACTTCACTGATTTCCTGTTAGTCTATTTCTCCAGCCTGCCAAGGTCCTGCTGAATGACAACACATACACTAGTCTACTAACCACTCCTCCCAGCATAGTATAATCTGCAAACTTGCTAGGGGTGTACTCTGTCCCATAATCCAGGTAATTAATGAAGATGTTAAACAGTAGTGAACCCAGTATTGATTTCTGAGGTGCACCACTAGTGACTGGCCTTCAACTCAACCTTGTCCCACCAGTCACAACTCTTCGAGCCCACCAGCTCAACCAGTCTTCAGTGCATCCCACAGTTCACTCATCTAGTCTGTACTTCACCAGTTTCTCTAGAAGGATGTTACAGGCGACAGTATAAGAAGCTTTGCTAAAGCTGAGATCAACAACATCCACTGCTCTCTCCTTATTCACCAAGCTTTCATCGTAGAAGGTCACCACAGTACCCCATCTCCACATTTTCCCTAAGTCTTCCTGTCGTTCATACATCCACAGAAGTATTTCTTGACCTTCACATCTTCCACCAAATTCAGCTTCAGGCAACTCTGGGCTCTCCTGACCACAACTGTGTGTGCTCAGAGAGTGTTTTCATATTCCTCCCAGGTCACCTGTCCCTCCTTCCACCTCTTACACATTATACATTTCCATTTCATTTATTTCTTAGGCGCTCCTTGCTCATCCATGCAGGCCTCCTGTCATTCTTGCTTGACTTCCTGCATTTCAGGATGGACCATTCCTGAGGTCAGAGACAACAATCCTTGAAAAATCAACAGGGTCTCCTGGATCCCTTTTCTCTTCTTCCTAGCTATGTTATAATTCCTTTAAGTCAGTACAGTAGCAAATTTATACATGCAATATCCTAAGTCAGGACAGTCTACGGGAATACTCTCCCCTATTGTAAGTACTACTATAGACTGGACTTCAGTTTTCAATTAAAGCTTTCCCTAACTAAATTGACAACAAAATGACATGGATAAGTAAAGAGCTACCTGTGAATATTTACACATTCAACTCCTACTTAGAGATTTAACTCCCTAGTGGATTCTCTTTAGACTTCCAAATAAGCATGAACACATTTGAGTCTGAGCTTTAATCAAAACATTCAGGATCAATGTGTAAATCACTCAGCTGGGATTTTCCTTCTCACGCGCTAAATCACTGCAGCACAACCTAATGCAACTGTTCCCTTAATTGCAGCAAAGCCCTTTTGGAATCTCTCCTTTCACTGTATCCACTAAGAAATACGCCTGTAAATGTTCCCTTTAAAAAACAAAAAATGAACACCCTCACAAAACTTCTCTTCTGAAAAACAGCTAAAAGAATTAAGTGTACTTGTTGGTTTGGGGATTTTTTTTTTTTTGCCTTTTTAATTACTAGAGCCTTTGTTTCTAGATCAACTTAGCCTCTTCTGTAATTACATCCATGCAAATAAGGGTTCCTTTTACTAAATCTATGAAGAATCTCTCTACTGTGCTGTCTCTAAGGTTAAGAGTGAAGTACAGAGTTGGTATGAGCTGGTGCCTACACATTCCCCTGCTTCTCCCAGTGGTGTCTTTGAGAGATGAATGATTTTATCACTTCTGGAGATGAGCTGTTTGTCCAATTTAGAGAAGGAATCATTGTTTATCCTCAATTAAAACAGATTCTGTTTCATTCTAGTACCAGTCACAAAAAGTCGTCTCTGGCTGTCTTCCACCACAGCCAGAGAGAGCTGTCTCTTCAAGCAAAGCAACAAAAAAATAAGTGATCGCTACAAATGGTTATTCCCCATTGGTTTTCATCTGATGTGAATCACAGCTTTTATCTTGCAGCAGTGTCAGTGGCTCAGGCTGACAGGAAAGGCTCATGCAAATCTCTGGCAGAGATGCGTGTTCATCCCGTGTTCCTTTCCCCTCTCTTTCCTTGAACCAACAGACATGCTGTAAAGATGTGTGCTATCACATAAGTTAGCCAAGCAACTTAACATCATACCTAGTAAAAGAGCTGTGTTCCTCTACATTGCTAGGTATCTCAGTCCTTTACCTGCTGAAGTAGGAAACATCTAAGCATCTGTTGACAGCAGAAGGACCTTCAACTCAGACCTAAAATACTGGATGTCGCCCAGCCTCTTCTTTCCCTGTATAATACTGCCCAGTGCAGTGCTTACTACAATTTCTCAATGACCTGATCCTGGAGCTCTTTCAGAAAAAGAAAACTTGAAATGTTTTATTCCTATTTAGGATCAAGCACTTGGACTGTTCTCGGTTCCAATCTACACTCCAGACTGCACAGAACAACCTTATCTCACCTTTCCCCGCCCACTCCCTAGGCTTAAAAGTTAGTGCCCTGGCCCTGAGCTGCAGGATGAAAACAAACATGCGACTATTTGTTATGAAATGGTCACACTTGACCTTGGAGTCAGTCTTGCTCTACTTTAGACCCCAAGACAACGCTTACTCTGTTCTCTTAAGTCAACTGCTTGGTGAGAAACTGCAAGCTGCATAGTCAAAAAAATTCAAACAACCATTTGTTCACAGGCTTATTGAAAACTTTTTCTGGCTGGTAACAAGTTTTTTCAGAACAGTAGTGTCACAGGTGGAAACGATCTGTGCAGAACTGGGCCTGCACCAGCAGTGTACCCAGGTCTCAGCTCCTGATCTTTCTTCAGAACAGGAGTGACTACTGTTTAGGGAGATGTTTTTACAAATGATTGCCACCTGGGTGTGTAGTTCTTGCCCTTTGAGAAGGGAAGACTGCCATCAATCTCATTCCAGTCTGGTTGCAGTCCTAATCCAATTTATAACAGATATAAGCAAAATAAAGCTTACAACCTAACACTCCCTCTACAGTGCCCCTGTAATTTGATTCTGTGCTCAAAATTAAAATACCTCAAAATAAAAACAGAGTGGTTTTACAGCCACTTTCAGCTCAGCCCTGGTGCTGGCAGTTCTGGACCAATGAACAATTCCTTGATATAGGCAAAGGCCTAGAAAACAGGAGAGGGGACAAATGCACAGGGGTAAGCTTCATAATAAATATAAAATAACCTATTTCTCAAAAATGTAAGCAAATATTGCCATATATTTGCCAGACCTCTCAGCAGCAACTTTTTGAATCAAAGTCCTCTCTTGTGTTTTATACATTGGTTAGGAACACTAATTTAAAAGCCCCCCAAACGCACGTGCTGGTGAGCCACCCAGCTGCAGTGGGCACTCCCAGAGTGACTCACCCTCTGAAGAGCCATTCCCCCCACCCCACGGCTGCATGCCTCTTCCTCTCCGTTTTTAAATATTACAGCAAAACTCATAGCAAACTTGAGGGACCAGAGCAGCTACCTCCTTGCATAAGCCATGGTCTTTGTACAAACCCACATAGACCTTGTATTTGCAGGTTGAGAAGGGACAAGGAGTTAAGGCAGGGACAACCCCCACCCAGATGATCAGAAGAGAGGAATGCCAACTACTGGTATCAACTAGCACACATCATCCTCACCCAACCAGGCATGCTGGAAGAGTTGGAGGAGGAAACACTTGGATGTAAAAGGGAAAAATTCTTTTATCACTTGTTACCCTGACATCTGTGGCTTCAGGTCCAGCTAATGTTTGTGCACAGCTGAGTGCTCTCAGCAGCAGCCCAGAGCCTACCCTCACCCTACTAGCACTGCTGCCGCTGACCTCTGGTTCCCATGAGTGGGATTCAGCTCCATGCTGAAAGTCCCCAGGCATGACACAGCACTGCTGGTGGACAGGGCAGTCAGGTCCACGAGTCCCCTGCTCTGCTCCAACCCTGGGACAGTGGCCTTCAGCAGCCCCCCAACTTGTCATCCCATCTGCAGAGCAGGGTCAGAAATTCCCCACTCTGGCATGCTGTGTAGACGGACCTATTTGGAAATGAAAAAACTCTAAGCCAATCCTCATTATTCATGGAGTACTTTGTCAGAAAAACGCAAGAAAGTACTTCCCCCAGACCTCCCAGCGCATCCTTTCTCTGAGGGTGCAGTAATCTACCACTGGCTTTCCCAATCTGCCAGTCTTTAACCAAGCAAAACACCCAGTAATTTCAAATGAAATTCTGCCTACAGAGGAGTCGCTTGGGAGCTAGCATGTTTTGTTTTGGTGGGGTTTTTTTGTTAGGCTTTATTTTCTTTTATGAGCTACAGAAATAAATTAGATGGACACAAGGGAGACTGGGTGCCCAGCCAGAGCCAGGCCACTGCTGCAGACAGATAGGTGCAAGCTGCTCCCCGCTTCTGCCCGTTGCCACTCCCACCAGCCCCACGGGGAATCCTGGCAAAGGCCCTGCAAGGTGGGAGCTGAGGCAGCAGCAGGGAAAGGCAGAGCTTCACACACTTGGCACACCAGGAAGCTGATTTGCAAGTCTGCACTTGGAGCATCTTCAAAGTATTTTCTTTGTGAATAAATGCAAATCAGCCTCTGGGGATCACCTCTTTCTGGGCTGGTTCTTCACCAGCCTGAATTCCTCTCAGGTGTGGAACAGGGGCCAAGAAAGTCTTTGCCCGAAAGAGTAACACTAGTTTGCTCTTATACAGCATACGCAAAGCTGTTTCAGCCTAACCTAAGGTACCCCCTTTCTATTTTTCCCTTTTACTAATAGGTCAGCAAGGTTTTGGGGTTTTGTTTTTTTTAAAAGAGAGTGGTCTGGCACTCCTGAGTCCTTCCATCCCAGAGCACAAGGGCTCTCTGAAGCTCTAGCGCAATGTGGGATTTGGCAAGTGAATTGCCACACCTCCACTCTGCCAGAAACTACAGCAAGGGGCAAACCTTGCCTTGTGCCCGCCCTGTGCTGCATTCAAACCTCCAAGCCCAAACCTGCCACAGATTTGACTTTTTCCTCTGAATGGGGCAGTGACCTGCTTTGCAGGTGTTGCTTTTGCGGCTGCCAGGAAGCCCTGCATCACTCTCCAAGCCCAGGCAACAGCTCCCAGCACAGCTGCTCTTGACAACCTTGCACAGGAATGTCTCCCTCAAAACTAACGTACAGATGCAAGACTTGGAGATGCTCCTTCCCGGCCAAGCAAAACAGCAAGTTTTTTTCCAACTGCTTGTAAGACAGCATCTGAGACGACATCTGATGACCGCCAAAATTTCAGAAAAAAACATTAAGTATCAATAAGCAGGACCTATTATTTTCCCCACAAAAAAGGCAATCAAAGGAAAAGTGTCAACAGAATCCTGAGCCCCCGCACTTCATTCACAGCACACAGAGCATCAGGGTGCTTTCTACAACCTCCTGCAGATCAGAGGCTACGGGTGTCACATGTATCACCCATGTCCATACCTATTCCTCTGCTCTCTACATCCTCTCCAGGTTTAGGTCTTGATACCTTTAAGTGACTGCTGTTCTGGGCAGAAGACGACTAGAAGAGGAAAAGCAGAGGATGCAGAGCACCACTTCTGGACACAATCTCTACCCCATCCTGCCAAAAATCACATGCATGGAAAAGTCAGGTTCAGTCTCTGGATCTAATCTGTTTACACAGACACTTCAGTGCCCTGAGATGGTGGGATTCCAGCTTCTGCAACAAGGAGCTTTCCTAGGATTCACATGCATCTTCTGTAAGTTCATCTCCTGCAAGCAAATGGAGTGACTTGGGAACTCAGTGCCCATAGCTGGCTTTGTACAAGCTGAAAGAGGTCAGCAGGACTTAACAGAGCATTATAGCCCTCTCTCATACCATTAACTCCACTTGCTCTTAGTTATTTACATCATAATTTGCAGGAAATTTGTGTCTGTCTGCCAGGATACCAAGTTCCCAGGCAAACTACGCATTGCTTTTACAGCCAAAGCAGCTATACACCCAACAGCTCTGCAGTGGATATGTCCTGGGAGGAGGCTGGGCAGGCCAGGCAGAGAAATACAGCAAAGGTAAAACACAGATGTGAATTTACTTATTCCCTGATCTCTGTGGTGTAATAAAAACAACTAGAGATAACCCCAAGCTGTCAGAAATAAGTCAAGCATGTCCCTGTGACCTAAACAGGCCTGTCATGAATGAGGGAGGTCTGAATTTACCAGGGAAGGGTTCCACTTTCTAAATAAAAATTGTATTAGTTAATATATTGGTTTTATTTTGATATATTCTTGAAGGTTTTTTGTGAGTTAAGTCGCTAAGCTCTGTACCCCAGCTGCAGGGATTTTCCACCAAAGCAAGTGCATGGCTTGCTGTGAACCACTGCTGCTTTACAGGGCTGCACTGCAGAGGCTCAGCCCTGCTCTAGCCATGAACAGGTACAAGCCAACACACTTTCTAGGAAGAGCAGCTACTGACCTACACTTCAGAAAATTACATGCTTATTTCTCAAACCAGCTCAAAATCTAGACTTTAACACACTTGATTGTTGTGCAGCTCTGTTTTGTATTGAGGGTTTAGATCTGGGAAACATGGCTTTGATTAAAAATGGGCAACCCACCAATTGCAGAGAATTTTCACATAACTGCTTGGCAAAAGAGAGCTGCAACAGTTATTAGCCATTCATCAAAACTTCTGCCTTGTCTCCTGAGGAATTACCTGTTTTCCCCATCTAAATCTGAGGACTGGGATGCTCAAAGTTAACAGCATGGCAACTACAACAACAGAGAGAAACATCAAGAGATCCAACATTTTACATACTACAGCTCTTTCCACTGCCTGGTACAAACAGTTGTTTGTCTCAGCTGATGTTGGGCTCCAGTATCTTTTGCTGCTTCTACCTTTTTAATTATTTTTTAAAGAAAACCCCAAAACCAAAAATCAACATTCTCTTTGAACTAAATTAGTTATGGAGAGGTGAGAAAAAAAGCGTGACAGGTAAGACAGTCTACAGAGACTACAGGTCTAATCCTGCTGTGTTTCATGTCAGTGACAAGAACAAGCAGAGCCAGCAGATAGCAGCACGTGGCTGGGTTAGCATGCTTTTTTGAGCAGAGGAAACCACGGATAAGTAGCAAAGTCTATTCACTGTCTGCTTGCTCAGAACCATTCCTCCAGTGATTATTTTCCAATCATCCAACATCTGGCCCAAACAAATGGATTTAGTAGGAATTTCACACCAGGATCAAAGACAGAACACAAAACCAAGATCCTACTCTAATGGTACTGAAGGCAATGTCGTATCTGCGAGGCCAGGAAAACAGAATCAAGCCACAGAGACCTCAGCTGTCTCAATTCAGTCAGGTCAGTACTTGATTTATTACAGCAAAAACCAATCATACTTCTCCCCATCTTGTTAGAAATCCCTTTCTAACAAAGGTTTCCAATCAAATACACCCTGCGCGCATGCTGCAGTCTTGTACATGCAAGCCCACGCACAAAAATGAACCTCAAATTACTCACATTTAAATTTGGGACATCCACAAACAGTTGCCTGGCCCTGTGTTTCAAGTTCAACAACATACCACACCAACCCAACCAGGGACCTGTGTTCAGGACTGGCCTTAGACAATGTTCCTCAAAACCCCAGATGCTGGGACTGCCAGCACAGAGGTAACACTGAAGGAGATGGACCAAGTGCAGCAGAACCACCCAACTTCCAGCCCAGGAGCTTTACTCACGGGATCCCAGCTCCCTGCACTACATACGCTTGGGGACGAGCCTGTGGCACAGAAGAGAGGTTCATGCAATGACTGCCAGAACAAAAGGGTATTTCCGATGCCTGGGAGAGGCCACAGGGTCTCCATGGACCACAGGAAATATGATCCAAGCGAGCTGGGGCATCTAAATATGCACAACTGTCAAATTGCATTTAGGAATGGCTTTTCGTTTCTCTTTATTTTAACTTTGAATTTTTCTAATTTTTTCAAGTGGCCACATTAAAAGGGAGCAAACATCTTGTTTTCACTTTCCAGAAGTTCTGCGGTGTCGCAAGTGAAACAGTTCACCAATTAAATAAATGTTTGGATGGCCAGGAAAACATCTGAGAGCCCCCAGCAGTTCTTCCACAATAGCTATCTACTTTTCACAAAAGCTATAAACATGTTCTGAACTGAAATGAGCCTTGTTCAGCCAAATTCTTAAAAAAGCAATGGTATATAGTCAGATGTGACCTTTTGTAACCTCCTCTTCATTGTCCATTTGATCCACTCCCTGGCTATCTCATTACAATATGTGGTATTAATATTCTTTACACTTGCACACTGCCTTCCTTGCACTTCTCCCAATATTCACAAATAAACACATTAACCCTCACAGCAAGCTAGATGCATTTCAGTGCTGCTGCCTACAATTACAAGCTTTAGAATTAACTATCTCCCTCAAATCTAGCCTTAAGTATTTGTGGTGTTACTCTAAACCGATCATATCTCTTCAAAGCCATTTGACTTCTCATCCCTGGCACTTGGAGGAACTTAGTTCTCTGTTAGGTACTTCAGCTCCCAAAAACTCATCACAGGGTAAACTCTGAGCATGCCTCTAGCGCGCAAGCAGCATGCGGCACCCATCGGCAGACCCCACGCCAGCCCAACATACACCTTCTTCTAAGTCACACAGTAGCTGCCACTGTTGCTCCCTTCTCTCAGCAGCAGGGAGAGTCAGGGCTCCCAGCCACACTGGGTGAGACAATGGCTGAGCTGCACTCATCCACCACCACAACCCCAGCAACATGGGAACACAGAGGTTTAAACCCAACTGCCTACAGGTTTTTGTGCCAAACCTGCCAAGAGGGACATTTCCAGTATCTCAAATTTGGAAATATGTGTCACTAGCAATAAATCCTTAATCTCAGCTGAATCCTCCTGTGTAAGTCCTTACATGTTTTATATGCACAGTAGTTCTCAGCTGAGCATTAAATGAGTGTTTGTGCTCTGGGGTGCTGGGGTTTTTTCCTTAATGAGTCATAGGCATTTTCTTAAAAGTTTGCTGGAACACATAAATGTGACATTAGAGATTTAGTAAAACTGCTCCAAAAAAACAAGGAATGAAGTTTCAGAGGACGTGAAATACTCCAGCTGGAAGAGATATATGACTTGCTTGGTTATTTTCTTGTGCTCCTCTGTCTCACAGCACAGTAACAAACAAGGCTATGCTGGTAGGGAGTTGAAACAACTCAGTGAGGTTAACAGAAAGAACACATACCACACAACAGAAATATCTGCCCCAATGCAGGAAAAAAGGGAGAAAGTGCACGTCCAGAGACAGCAACCACGCAGGCACAGTGAAAAATCCATAAAGCATAAAAACCCAGCCGAACTCTGACATTTATTAGTTGATCTTTTGCACATCTGCTAATTTTGTTAAAAGCTGAAGGCTGGTCCTGCTCCCAAACAAGCCAACAGGAATCCTGCTGCCAGCCTCGGGAGCCGTCACGCCCCTGGAGCATCTCCAAGCAATGCCACATCACAGCCCCAGGTACCTCTGTCCTGTCAGGACTTGAACCTTTCAGGCAGTTGAACGCAGCCCTCCAACATGAGCTTTTTAAAGCTGGTAATAAAACATACAGACACCATGCACATTCCTGCATTTCTTCCTTTTTGCTGCTTCAGTTTTGCTTTATATCATACATTCCCAGCCCTGTCAGAAGGGAGGCACTTTGTCCAGGATGGGCATAAAAAAATAATCAAACAACACATTATACTCTAAGAGACATCTAGTTTCTCCAGCCACAGAATAAGAAATTATTTTGGACACAACTAATGCCGACAGCAGAACCACTCCACTTCAGCAGGCTGCGAGACGAAGCATGGACTTTGAGACACCATAGCAGCATCTGCACACCTTCTCCCACCAGCAGGGCAGGGGATCTGGGGAGCAAGCAGTGTGTCTCACAGGGTGCCAACAACTCCACCCCAACAAGGACAGCTGCCCAAGCACCTGGCTGGCAGGCAACCACTGCCAGACAGCACCACAGGATTACATCCTCTACCAGTACCTGAGCTGGTTGTGGGACAAAGGAGATGCCTCTCCAACGCCATGGGACTCCAGGCACTGCTGAGGAAAACCCCAGATGGTAACTCTGCCAACATGCTGCGAAGCACCGTCCTGTGAGCTTTTGGGACGTATGACGCAGACAGGATGCCAAGCCCACAGCTCACTAAATTTCTGCAAAAGTTTTTTTGTTTTAGTAAAACTGTTTGGCTTATTACTACTGTTTTATTTTCTTTCCATTGATGAACAATCCTTTCAAACATCTGAAAATTACTTTGCCAGTTTTTTTTTTTCTTTAAACAATAATTTTAGTATTTGGCAAATGCTTTGAGAAGGCTTTCTAAACATCCAATATCCACATGGCTGTAACACAGGCATTTATATTTTTATTTATTAACCATGGATATCAAGGATTTCAGCCTAGACTGGTATCTTTGCTGCTACCACTAAGCCATCAGTGGAAGCACAGTAAGTTGTATCATTTACACATTTTTAAATTTAAAAATGATACAGCTTCAGGGAAATTTTCCACTAAGAAACATCAATTTCAATCATGTAACTACTGCTCCTTTGACAGTTACTTGTTCCTTCACAAGAGGGTCACATTTCTACTCTGCAAAATACAGCACCCACAGAATCCATTAAACGATTTACTCCCAACTCACACACCACCACGTACGAATTTCCAGTGCGTGACTTAACATCAAACTGGGACATCCGCAGACATAAATCTTTGCGGAGGATCAGGCACAGAGGCTAGGTAAATAGCTGCCAATACAAGTTAAACTGTACTAGAAAAACAATTTTTTACTTTGAATCTTACTTAGGATGTCTCCCTGAACCCCGTAAGAGGGCATACCTGATTGGCATTTTTTTTTTGAGGGGCAAGGCTGTGTTTAAAAGCTTGATGTTACTTCTGGGAATTTGAGAGCCTCTTGCTCAAGGAATGCAATACAGATCTGGCTCAGAGCTTGTGACAGAGTCCTGAAAACCAGCTCAGCATTTCATGCAATGGCCCTGTGGCTCTGCAATCACCAGCGGCACAGCACACTCCAAACCAAAGCAAACTGTAACACAGGCTCCACTCAACCCTTGCAAGCCAGTATCCTTTCCAAAAGGGCACGGACTCTTTGAAACAGGTGAAAAGAAACTTCCTTCTATGCTGACATTTTGCATGTAAATGATCCCCTTCAGACCCATAGAGCTGGGTGGCTCATCCCTTCCCTCCCCCTCAGCACACTGCTGCATCATCCTGTGGCTCAAAAGCAATCAGTAAGACATTCATAGGGGTATGTAAACCATAAGGCAGCATGAAAGGGTATCAATTAAACCAGGAGTTACTATACCACAGTAGCGCATATGTCAACTGTGTATTGCGCACTGAAACCTGTGTATCAGAAACCTCACCTGCAGTAGCCCTAACAAAACAGGTGACAGTTGTTTGGAAGTCAACATCCCCCTCTGCAAGCAGTGCTTTTATAACAGTGCAGAGAGAACCCAAAAGTAAAAGCACGAACAACAAAAACAAGCAAAAAAACATTCGCCATCAAATAATACCCCTATTCAATCAAGTTTCCTGCAACTGAAAGTAAGAAAGCAGCTGTCCCCATTCATAACACATGCTTCTGTGCAAGTTATAATCACCCAAATTTCCACTTAATGTTAATTGTATGTTACATGCATCTAGTACTTAATAAAATAGAAACACACTTAGATTCCTCATCTCTCTGCTCCTGTTATTACGTATGACCCAGTTTATAACTTCCCAATTTCAGGGAGACTCACAAGCATGTGTATGGCTAGCAAGGACTGTAAGTAGGACCACTCTCACATCCTTCATGGGACATTTCATATCACAAACAAAAAAAAGAACAGTTTTTTCCAGCTCTGTTGACTTGTGCTATCACACTTATTTTTTGCATTCTCTTTGTTGCCTTGAATTCTTTCTACGTTCTCTTCCCCCACTTTCCTAATCCTTCCTCCCTTTGGATGACCATCCAGGCTTTCCCTATTGCTATTTACTATTATTTTCTTGACTCATCCAGCCCATCATTCACTCTCTTCCGCTCTCATGCACACACAGCAGCACCCTTCATGCAAATGCAGTCTGTACTGCCTGTTCTCTCAGCGTAGGGCCTGTGACAGAAGGGCAGGCTCCTGGTAGCTGTGAGCCACTGGGATTCTGCTAATCCCTACACGTACCCCAGCACCTCACACTGCAGCTCTTCTTGTACCTTTCCCAGTGAACACAAGCCTCCCTCGTATGACCCCATTTTTAAGGGCTTTCATGCATTTCAGCTAAAACAGCCTGACCACTCTCAAATCAGTTTCAGCAACGTATTTTCCAGCCATAACTGGGAGATTAGCAAAAGCAAACTCGGAAGTACACGACCTGTTTGAACACTTCAGGAGACCACACCGTATAAGTTTATTTCTATTTAAGATGTTTGTCTATTAAAGGCTCAAATCTGGTGGAAAAGAAATCCTTTTTCACAGGACAGCCTCGACTACAAAAGCTGAAGGATCTCAGCTGCTTATCAAAGCTGAGTGATCTCTAGGCCCAGATAAAGAGAAATACAAAGTAATTCCTAGACTAGAAATAATATTTTCTTATTTCTGAAACCAGTATGGTGTATCAACTGTTACCTCTATTTTGATGGAAATAAGAAAGATATAATATTTCACAAAGAAAGCTTCAGGAAATTGTAAGACAAAAACCTACATTTTAGTGAGTATGTCAAGCATTCTGGTTGCCAACCACAAGCCCACCAAAATTTCATTCAGATTTTCAAATTTAATCTTTAGGCAATGCAGCTTCTAGGAACCTACCACTGTTACCGGTCTCAATTTCAATCTCACTTGTATACGCGCCCTTCTGTCACAACAACCTGCCCACACAAAAGAAACATGAACGTACAACTCTGAACTCACAAGCACATTGTAGGGCCCAAAAGCCAATCCTGCAATGCCAGGAGGATTTCTCAATGCAAAGAAATGGACTTGCATCTGCACAAAGGGCAGAAAGGGCCCAGATGTGTCTAGGGATCTATTTCTTCCCTTCACCTACCTCCCAGGCCAAAGGCTTTTCAACAGGATATTATCAGCAGCATTTCTTGGTGGTACTCCAAAAAATGTGTGCTGGTACTACTGGGTGGCTTTCTGGAAAGATCCAGGAGCTCTCAAAAGTCAAGCCTACTTTCTAGGGTAAGAATCAGCTTTTGCTAGACTGATGACTACAGTTACTAACACAACCCAGACTTCATGTCTCATTCCAAGATGTCAATCAACCCCTGCTTCCCTTGGTATACCTCCTACAGGGTACTGAGAAAGGGGCTGTTTGCCTTGGGGTGCAGAAGGGTCAAACAAAGGTGCCTGTGGAAGACAAGGAAGATGACAGCTCACTGTGACGGGATTGATTGTTTCTTGCTGAGAAATACTGCATGCAATATGAACTTGCTGTACTCTGCATATCAAAATGTGAGAGATATAAGAGTGAGGTGGCAGCAAGGGGTGGGGAAAACAGTCAATGTGCAGCAATGAGGAAAAGCACTTTCACAAGGGGCACTGCACAGGGGTGTCAAAGAACACCAAAACTGCAAACTTGCTTGTGTCTTTCTAGACTTTGCACAGGCAGGAAACAATCTGCACTCCCCTCACCTCCCTAGTCTCACACTGCCTCTTTCATCTACTCTTTAGTTTAAGACAGTAAGACAAATCACTTCTTGCACTGGATCCCACCACCCTGACCAAGATGAGCAGACAGTCCTTGTTGGGCAACGGCTGCAACAGAGCAGAGGCTGCCAGGAGCGCATGATCCCTGCCTGCGTCCCTCCGTCGACTCTCCTTCCATTTCTGACAATGCACCAGCAGAGCAACAGGACACAGAGAGATCTTGTTCAAAAACAACAGCCAAATCAGCATGACCATTAGACAAGATGACATTTCCCTGCCCAGCAGACAAGCCATAGGTTTGCAGTCAGTCCCACAGGGATTGCTTTGACTTGGACTGGCATGCCAAAACCCAGTTTTTGCCTTAAACTGCCTTTTTCAACACCTAGACAGACTGCAGAATTCTGCAAAGTAAATAGAATTTAAGCCAGCACCTGAGCTGATGACTTTCCATTATGTACAAACGTCCTGTTGACACCTCAGGATAACACATTCAATTTAAAACATCTCTGAAACACAACTTTGACAATTCACCTCATCACATACGAATGCTCAGCTGAGAACAGTTATTAAAGTGAGTGAAAGTACTTTTTTATTACCTCTTTTCTTAGCATCTGCCACTAAACTGAGCACATTTACTAAACTGTCAGTACCTTGACAGGGGACAGATAAGGAGTTTCAGAGGGTTGAGCATTAAGCAGTTTGGGCAGGAGTTGCATAGGAAGAGGCTACAAGGGAATAAAGTCTCACAGCTTTACCCAATTCAACTGCAGACTGCTGCCACAGGACGGTCTCAGCCTCCCGGAGCTCTCTGTCTGCACCCTCTCCCGTGGGTCAGCTCCAGCCACCTCATCGACAGGGATGAACTGGAGCAGCTCACCAATCCAGCCCAAGACAACCCTCCCTCTCCCCTTCCTTCTCTGCAGGCTTTGTTTTCTGTAAGATCAGCGAGCGCATGTGGCTGCAACGCGCTGGTGGGAGCACTTAGAAGTGGGAGGGTGCTACCTCTCAGCTGTGCAACTGGGGTTAGGGCAGATGCAGAGCGCTCCTTCTGCGGCACTGTCATCTTCAGTCAAATTAAACCAACTGCGGAAGGGCGTTTTCCTTCTCTCTACAGATGCACTGAAGCCTGCCAGATGAAAAGGGATGATGGAAAAGTGAAGCAGTAAAACACAGCCCCCAGCACAGCACTGCTCAGAGCCGTTCACAGCAGCACAGCCATACACGGCTGTTAGTCCCCTAGACCTGCCGGGTTGCACACTGCTTGGCTCCCCCAAAGCCTCTTGGAAGCTCAGATACTGCACGTGTCCTCCATCATGTACTTATTTGCCTCAGCCTACAGGTTCCTCCTGAAATGGAGCAGTGAGGTATGGGAGAGTAGCCAGGGACTGCCATCACAAGCACATTAGTGGAACACTCGGACTCACCCACAAACAGAACGAAGGCAGGGTAGAGTTGTTGCTCCTCCAGACAGGACTGGTTAGTCACCTGGCCTCAGTTTCAAAATAACACACTGCTCAATTTTTCAATTTTTTTTTCTAGCTGGGGCGCACAGAACACAGTAAAATTACCAGTGTCCTCATAAGCATTTACTCCCTAGACAATTGAGCTCATGTAATTAAGGAGCATTAAACCATCTCCTCTGTTCCCTCTACCTCTGTTAGGCTCAACACTTCTGTCCTCCATGGGCACTACTAAACACTCTGCGACTGCCTTTGGAGTGTGCCAGACACCAGAGCTAAGGGAGCAAATGTGTAAGGAAAGACTTCAGCTGTAGTACGTGCAAGCTGCTACGCAAGTCAATGCACTTCTCCTTGTCTCCCTTCATTAACATTGTTTAAGACTCTCTCTCAGTTAAGTCGAACTAAATAGCAGACTTCTCCCCTCCTCACTCTCCTTGTCTCGGTCCCATTCACCTGCAGTCATCCCTGCCAAACCCTCAGACGTTTGCACAGCCAAAGCTCAGCATTCGCCCCCACAGGTGATGCAAAGCAGCAATGTGGGATCAAGCCCACCAGTATTTATCACCTCGACAACTCTGAAATCAACTTTCTCTTAAAGCATCCCAGTTTTCTGGGTTTCATCTGCTTCCAAGTTGCAAGTCACAGCAACACTTATTTGTGCTGCTACAACAAATACCTGCAAAGTAGCTGGTACATACACTCTCTAGGCATAACGGCGCAAGCTTACTGCTGATCCTACATAGGACGGAACCGCCGAGGTTTAAGGCATGCTGCCACATGTTGCTACAGAATATACCTGCAAGTAGTGACAATCACAATAGACAAATTCTTTTAAGAAAAAACTCAGGCACAACACAGCTTCCCCAGGGCTGCTTCTGGAGTCTGATCACACACCCAGCTTCCCTGGCCACTGGAAATCCCCCTCAGAGGCTCATGACAGCTGTAATTTGTTCCTTACTCTGAACACATCTTATTTCTCAATCTTTCACTGTATACCACAGAAATTTTGAAGGCAACGTTTCTTGCAGTTAGCATGTTAACAAGCCCTCCCATCAGCTTCTGCACATGCTCAGAAGTGAACCATCATTGTCCTCAGCTGGAGTCACTCAGCTGGTAGGGGTTATCACGCCAGGTGCCAGATCTTGCAAAAGACACAGCGGATGACCATCAGCTTCCTTACCAGCCCCACAGGGGATGGAGGGAGGCAGTAAGCACTGCACTCAGCTTGCTTCATCTGGGCACAAGAGCTTGTGGAAATGGTGCCGCTGCAGTTCACAGAAAGGTTTTCCTCATGGGAGAAGGTACTGCTCACTTAGCTACCTCTGCTGATCAGCCTTGGTCTGTCTCACTACAAGCATCTCGCAGACACTTGCAAGGAACCCTGCAACTCCTCCCTTCCGTGCTGAGCGCACTAATGCTGTGCCAAAAGCAGTCTGAATCATCGTGTTTAAATCGGTGACCAAGGTTAACGCATGTCTCCATCCTCAGCAATGCTCACAGTCAGAAATCACACACCGCCAGGGAGCCCAGGCAGCACACAAAGGTGCAGAGATAACTGTCCCCAAAAAGGCCACAGATAGGGGCTGGCTCATCCACAGACCCTCATCTTCCTAGGCCTCTTTCCCCCTCCTCTTGCACAAGCTCCTGTGCCCCTACGTGAGGGCCCTCACTCCTCGTTCAAAAGGGACAAACCACTCCAGAGGGCTGCCCAGGTCCAGCAGCCACATGACTCAGCCGAAGTTCCCAGTGCAGGAAAGACAGGGCAGTATTTTTTCACACTCCACAACCATCTTTCAAAGGCATTTCGGCCTTTTCCACTTAGTACGAAGTAAGAAACACAGGGGAGCTTAATCCCACCTAGCGTGACTACGAAGTATGTTCACCCATTTCAAGAAGTTACTTTTGTTCTATAAAGAAGCAACAAAAATTCAGGAAGTGACCAACAGGCTAATTTAGCTTCAGTGAGGACAGAGAGCTCCCATCTCCCACCCCAAGAACGACACTGACCTCCGTCAGTCTTGTGTGCTAAGTCGACCCTGCGAGGCCTCGCTGGGCAGAAACAATGCCAAGCTCCCACAGGCATTTCAAATACCACAAAGATTTTTACGGAATGAGACACTAAAAATTGCTTTACCGGCCATGCTCATCATCCATGAAAATTATCATAGATGACCTGAGAGCATGACTGCAAATGCCACAGCCTCAGGGATGCTGGAGGTTATCAGTAAAGCTTCAGCAGCCCAAGAGGATGGGAGGCAAACAAGAGTCACTGTAAGCCCCAACAGCACAAACGCCTTCTGTAACACCTCGGACAAATCCCCCATCCGCACGTGGAAGGGGAAGCACCACACATCCCACAAACTGCGTAAGGAATAGACGGGAGAGAGATACCAAACACCAGGAACGAGCTAAAGCGTAAGTACACGAGTTAGACAGACAGCATACGTGGTCATACGGGACTTCAGCAGGTAAGCCGTTCCAGAGCAGCTCTGGGCATCACACACTCGCCTTCCCCACAGCCAAACCCACCCGGCCCCGGGCAGGCCTCGCCCCCCACCCCGGCGGCTCACTCACCGAAGTACTCCTTCTTCATGTGCATCTCCAGCTCCTTCTCCAGCTCCAGCGTCAGCGCCTCCAGCCGCCTCTCTGCCTGACTGGGGCCGCTCTCCCGGCACGGCGTCACCTGGTAGGGGAGCTTGAATTTGGGAGCCGAAGCGGAGCCTTTGGTCGGGCTGTAGGCGTAGGGGGGCGCAGCCTCGGGGGCGGCGGCCGGGTGCTGCTGGTCGTGCCGCGGCGGGGACTGGGCATGGATCTTGTGGTAGACGTCCCCCAGCTCGGGCACGGCGCCGTCCTCCTGCAGGCCGGGCCCCAGGAGGGAGGAGCGGGGCGAGGGCAGCTGCAGCTCGGGGTACGCGCTCATGGAGCCGCGGGAGCTCCGCGAGCTCTGGCTAGAGATGCTGGAGCGGGGGCTCACCACGGCGGCGCCCGCAGTGCCGCGGCCCTCAGGGCCGCAGAGGCTAGAGCGGGGACTGGCCAGGGCGAGGCCGGCGCCGCCCGCCCCCTCCGGCTCGGCGCTGCCCGGCGGGCCGTACCTGGAGTCCGAGTAGCTGGAGCGGGGGCTGGTGGTGCAGGAGTACTGGCTGGCGGTGCTGGAGCGGGGGCTGGCGTGGCGCTGGTCGTAGCCCATGCTGATGCCGCTGGTGCGGTTGCTGCTGGGCTTGCTGCCGCCGCCGTCGTAGCTAGTGAGGCTGGCGCGCGGGCTGGAGTGCTTGCTAGTGTCGCTGGCCGTGCTGGCGTAGCTGGAGCGGGGGCTGAGAGCGGCGCCGTCGTACTGCACCAGGCTGGCGCGGGGGCTGCCGTACTTCTCCTGGCCGGGCACCACCAGGCTGGAGCGGGGGCTGGAGAACTTCTCGTAGGGCAGCGCGGCCGCGCCGCCCAGGCTGGAGCGCGGGCTCGAGAACTTGCCGTGCTCGGCGACGGGGCCCGGCGAGGAGGCGGCCAGGCTGGCCCGCGGGCTGGCAGCACCGT
>VZSC01047435.1:1511740-1535867 GCA_013398225.1 Steatornis caripensis
TGTGTGATGGTTGAAAGCACCTCTTGCAGTTGTGTGTCCTGGTGCACACCATCGCTGTTCCAGCTAACGCAGTGCAGGCCCTCGGCAGCAGCAGCCAAAGCTTCCCAGCAAACGTGCCATGGCCCTGAGCAGCATCAGAGCAGCAGTCCAAGTCCCCATTCCATTCAAGCCTTGGACCTTCTGGTAAAGCTGTCAGCAAAAACACAAGCTGTGCTATTAGCCATACAGCACGGACACGTACCCGCTGAGAACAAAGAGCAGTTCCTTCCACAGAGTACAGGGAAATCGCCGTGAACTTGAGCCCTCATCTCCCCCACCTGGGACTCCCGCACAAAGCTTGTTTGGGGCAGTGGGCGTCTGGCGGGCTGCTGCCTTCTAGTGCACTGGTGCAGAGCTCATGCTTCAGTCGTTCCTGGCGCCTGTGCTAGGATGTTGTGTCCTGTTACTGACTTTGAACTACTTACTGCCAATTTTTATAAGGTTGTCTTCCTGATAAACTAGGAGAGGCTCATGGACAACCTGGGTCCATCAGAGCACATATAAAGAAAAATTAATATACTCTAAGTTTGTGTGTGTTTTGGCTTTTTTTTAAACTTTACAGCATTAGATAACTTTCCTATTAATCTAAGAGAGTGGGTAGGACAATGAGCAAGGAAGCATTTTGAGCCGGTGTCTTTACAGTAGGAACTGCAGAGCTGATGCTGTGTGAAGTTAGAAGCGTCAGCTAGAGCAGGAGCTTGTTGTCCTGCTGCAGCTCTGTCCTCCTGAGCCACAAATATGCCCGTGTTCTGCCTTTTGAGGCAGCACAGCTCTATACTGCTGCTGCTGCCAGCAGGTAGCAAGTTTCTACGGGAGGCCTCTTGATAATGTAAGTTGTTAAGGCACGTGCTTTGTTGAGTATGAGCTCATGGGAAAAAACATACTGGGACTGAGAGAATATGGGGAATCTACAGAAACAGCCCTTTTTAGTAAGCAATGTGGATCAAATTATAAAAATCACTTACTTTTACTGTTGAAAGCTTATGCTCAATAAGTAAATCCTCAAAGCAAGGCCCAGTTGAGCCTGCTGCAGCCCTGATCCAGAGTATCCCTGCACAGCGTTCCCGTCTCAGCCCTGCCGCAGGGCAGTACTACAGACCCACTCTTCACCAGTAAGTCGTACTTCTGTCATACACATAATGAACATAACATTTATCCACACTGTAGCCACAGATGTAGCCCACATGGGTGAAATAAATATGTTTGCAGTGGTACGTAGCACACTCAAGCACTGCTGCATTTCACATAGAGGACCATATGTGCCAGGCTGTGCAAAACAAAAAGTGTAGAGTTAAAGCTGCTGTTGCTGTAGTAAATACCCCCATCATTCTCCTTCCTGTTATATACAAGAAGACCCAAAGTACTGGGCAATTACAGCTTGACAATCCTGACATGTTTTTCTCCCTACTTTATTTTAAATATATTTGCTTAATTTTAACAACCAGCAGTAAAACGTATGTATTGCAAAAAGACTCACACTTGCACAACTAAAAGCACAATCAGCTCTATTATCAAAGCTGAACTTAATTTCTTAATTTGGTGCAGTAATCCTTACACCTGTCTTTAAGTTGTGTAAGTAAATCAGATATTAAGGAAAGCCAGTTGCTTTTGTTAAATAAACTCCTTTGTCTAAGACGCGAAGGGAGCAAAAAAGCCAGGTGGAGTTATTGATCTGTGAATATCAGCTGGCTGGGCCTCGCGGGCGGTGCCCTCCTTTTTCTTCTAATTGCCGGTGCCTTCAAGGAAACGCTGCCCAAGCCAACACTGAGGGAGACCTGATGGTCTGCTGCGGATTTTGTCTCCCTAAGTTGCAAATGGTTTATTATCAGCAGAGCAGATATGTAAGAATTAAATGTAAGAATTCACTAGTGAAACTGTAGCCCTATTGAAGACAAGGGCAGAAATTCCACTGACGTATGTTGCGGTGTATGTTATATCGGCCGTGGTTTTACTGTTCAGGAGGGAGCTCTTTGTCTCGCTTTGTCAATCTAACAATTTGAGGCTGCTCCACACATTTACTTATTGAATTGGATGCTACCTGATTTTTTGCAATTTCCCTCCTTGTCTCCAACATTAAGAAAACAATGACATTATACCTTGCAGTCCACAAGGTAAATAAGACTTACTATTACTCAGCGATTTACTGTTCTGATTTCGAGTTTTAAAATTGATTGGTTTCTTGGTGAAGAATGTAATGATTATTCCTTTTCTCTTGCCTGTTTTAAGCCTGATTAAAAACAAAACAAAACACAAAAAAACTTGTGAAATTAATACAAAAATTATGCTGAGGAATGTTTTTATTTTGGGAGGGAGGACTGGAGCTTTTATTTTCCTTGAAGTGGTAGTTGTGTTATATATTGCTTTGTTTTGCTTGTTTGGGTCCTGTCTGTTAATTTGTGATAACTTTAAGCAAGCTTTCTGGAATGTGAAGTTTGTATATTAATACATATTTGGACTTGGGTGATTTGTTTGCCAATTGCCTTGCTCTGACATGTTTTTAAAAATACTCATTTGTATTTCTGTTGTTCACAGTTCTTAAAAATTTAAATTTTGGAATGTGTTTTAGGGCACCATCTTCTGGTAGACAGAACACATTGTATTTGAATGGCTACCTTTGCTAGGCACAACTATTTAAAATATTTTTGACTAACACTACTCTGCAGGCTTACAGGTAATTTTTCATTCTAAATCTGCAATAAACCACTATTTAACATTTTTTACATTCTTCTTATTCATTGCAAATGCAGCTATTCACTGTGCTGCACAAATATAACTTGGGACGGCCCTGTAAAATTCCAGTCACAACAGGCACTTTGTGAACGTGCTAGGTTAGACAAACAACATATGTCCAAGCACTTGCAACTAATACACCATTTATGTATCTTATTTCTTTTATAGTTTCATCTTCCACTTCTCTTACGTATTTCAAATAACAACACTTCTGGCCAAAGCAGTTTATTGGCTTATACTTTGGAGACTGCACATGGCCTTAGTACTGTCCTTTGGATCACAGCACATAATCACCGTATATTCAAACACAATCAGTTAGCTTAATAGCAGCCACTACATTTGCATGAATACACAATTTAGTTGGCCAGCTCAGTTAGCAGGGCACCTACTTTGTACTTTTAAGGAGGTCTTAGGTTATATAGCTTCTTATTTCAGAGACTTGGAAAGATAAAAACAAACTCGGGACTCTACAGAGATAAAATTTATCTCGACGTGGTAAAAAGAAAGTCCTGATCACAACACCACAAACCATCATCCGGCAAAGAAATCAGATAGCATTAGTGCATTTAATAAAAAATAGAAACACTGTGTGAGGGCCAGACTGCTATGCACATGCTTTGCTATTCTCTGCTGGTGAAAAATATCAGACCAACTGCATGTGCCCCTTTTTACCCATTCAAGAAACGAGGCAGGCTACAAGCACTGACCTCCTGACCCGACAATACGATGCACTTCAGCTGTGATGAGAAGGATCATTTCAGAAGAGGACATTGGTTTGTTGAGAACACCACTTACATTTACATTTCATGGTATTTTCCGTATGAAATGGTATTGTAGAGGTAACACTTGTTAACTGAAAATAATGAACATGTTTGCAAGAAGTATGGAGCTGTTCCCCACGCAATGGAACTAATGAAGGCTGGTCTACAGGTCTCTATTCTGCATCCCTTGCATTCTCCAGCTTGTAACCTCCTCTCCAAATACTCAATAATGCTGCAGTCCTGTTACCCGCTTTGTCCCGTAAGAGCTCTCCTGCTGCTACAGGACTTACCCCAGGCCTCAGCCACTGTATACAGTACCTCCAGGTTCCTCTCACCATATTCACTTACCTCCCTCAATAGACTTGGCAGTGCTCTTCTGTCCTGGCACTCCTCCTCTACAACATACGTAATTCTCTCCGAGGTTTACCTACACCCCCCCTTCTCTCTCTTGCCTTTGTAACACTCACAGCTCCTAGCAGCTTCCTAAGCTTCTAGATAAGTTTCTTAGTCACCCTATTCTCCCCAGCACACTCCTGCTACCTCCAGTTATCACTGGTTAGATGCGCAAAATTCTGCAAACTCCCACGTGGACTTGCACACAGACCCACCAGCAGGTAGGTGTGTGAGTACCACACCCAAAAAGGCTAAGTGCTACTGCAGAAGCACTTCTGTGGGTTTGTCTCTCGCTATCTACAGCCACTTACTTGTAGAATTGCAGTAGCTTTGAGATCATTAATGTAATTACTTAATGTTTGCAAGCAGCTTCAAATGTTGCTGGAGAGGACTGGCACAGCAATTCCATAAGCATCTTTTCTTTAGGAAATCATACTGGAAATGTTTCACTTTTTCTCACGTGAGTGAAGAAGTATGCTGATGAGAAAGACAAAGATAATGACGTTATCTAAACAGCAATTCTCTTAACATAAACTGATATCAAGCTGTATCTAGGAGTACATTTATTTACTTCATCCTATTCCTCCCTTAAAGAATCAAGGCCTCCAAACCAAAGCATTAAACTGCCTTCCCCTCTTATTCCTTTGTCTATAAGCGTATGTTCTCTGTAATCATTGTGCTCAGACACTAGCCCAGAAATAATCTCAGGCAAGTAAAAACCAGATGACTGACTTGTGTAAGATTTGTTGTATTACTTTGATCCTAGTTCCTGCTTTCTTGCACGTTCAGCACTTCAGATGCACAAACTGAAGGCTTCTTGTCCTTACAGTTGCAGAGAGAAGAAAGAAAATAGCTCTACCTGTAGGCACAGAAACAGAACACGGGGGGAAACCAAATTTATTTTCCTTAATTCAGTGTTTATTCAGTTTTCTAAAGCAAATTTACAGTTTTGGGGCAGTAGAGATAAGGCTTGAAGCAAACAATATCAATGGTATATATGAACTGAACGCAAGCCTGTTTTATCTTCTGGGATCTAATAAGCGGTTAGGAAGAGGTCTTTGTTGTAAAGGTCAGCACTTGAAAAATGGCACATCAATCTGCTTGCCAGCTGTCAGAGTGAACAGTCCAGGAAAGCATGCATCTCTCTCTGTGGCTCAACAATGAATTGGTTTCATAAAATAAAATCAAAATGTCACATAGAACCCACTACAAACATTAAATGGTTATCTACAGGTTAAAGTTGTTCTTTAGGAAATGGGCTGGTACGAGGCTGGCTGTCATCAGGGCCCCAAAAGTTCTTTCTTCTGAATGGTTAACAATCGCCCCTTAAGGGCAATTCTCTAGATGCTTTGAGAATCAGATAGGTTGCACTACTTCTTGCCTTTTTTTTTACAACAGGATTGTGGAAATGTCATTACAAATTTCTTCACCATAAGTCAGAGCAACTTAATGAATCTCTATTTAACTGCTGTGTTTCAATGGCAATCAATATTCCTTTCCATGCACCACTGCAGAAAAGGAATATTGAACTAATAGCATACAAAGACAGATAGTAGATACACTCTCAGCTGCATTCAACTATGCTAAAATATTCCCCTATTTTTCTTGTCCTTTTCACACATGGCACTCAAATTCACCAAGTAAATAAAAAATACAAGCGTCAAGAATGATTCGTTACTATGAAAATCAGCCAGAAAAGTTTATCTGCTTACAGAAATTTGCATCCGTATAAACAAACAACTAGAGAACACACAGTGTGACAGAACAGCCAATTTGTATCACTGCAAATAGCAACTTGTAGCTTGATTTAAGGAGCCTGGCTCAAAAATTGTTAGAGCCTACATAAGAGTTACCAAGCTAAGGCACCAGGAAGAATTTCTCCTCCATTTTAACATTTAAATTCTGTGTCTTCCAACTACACTTCCTTCCACGTCAATATTACTGCTATTAGGAGTCAAACAAATTGTCAGTTGAAATGTGGCGCTTTTTTTTCTTAAGTTACTTGAAAGCTTAATAAATGCTTCAATTTATAATTCGCTCTCAAGGGCAAAAGAAAGTTTAAGTTGGAAAACTTTACATTAATACAATGTTGGTGACTAGTAGCCAATTAAGGACAGTCATACTCCATCACTTCTGAAAAGCAGTTTTTCATTTAGCACAGCAGATTGCATTTTTAGCAGTTCATTCGGTATTGCCAAACTTAAGAAGAACAGAACAGCTGACACGGTACGAAGAGCCTGTCATGTGTTCTATAGAAGCAGCCTGTGTAAAGAAATATTAAAAATTCACTTTATTTTACAGGACGGACCTAGGAGCATTTTTTGCCATCTAACTACTTACTACGCAGACAAAAGCAGCACAATTACATCTCCTAATGACATCAAGATGCAATTGCATATGTAGTTAAATTCTAGACTACCTTTCATGCTCAAACCAAATGGTGATGCATCATTAAAATAACTTAATGCTTCCCTAAAACTTAAACCTAACCAGTGTCCTGCAGTGCTACCTCCCCACCCTAGATACAATGCCTGGTTCATTCTGAACATTTTTGCAATCTGGCCTTACTGACAGAGCTGTCTACTGCCCTGAGAAACTATTATGTCCGTCTTCTTGGACAGCAGCATTCCAAACACTTTAAGAAACCATCTGAGTACTGTCATCTTATGCTGTTAACACTACCAGCTTAAGGAGTAGAAGCTAGTGAGACTGAATAGCCCCCCCCCTCCACTTTTCACCCCCCAAATCTGTTGGTGTTGCATCTTATTTCAATTCAGCTTATATACCACTCACCTTCCAAGTCATGAACACTCTCAACTTCTGTAAAACTGATGCAATGAGGTTACCAGAATTATAGCCTCTACTGTTAAAATAATCCAAAAAGAGTTCGAAAGCTAAATTCCTGTATACCAACCAGTACAAGCAGGGGTATTTCTCAAGTAGTAAGTGGGAGAGGATCATATACCTTAGACATGCCACCAGCTTAGATAAAGTGTTGTCATGTCACAATGAGAAGCACATCTTATTACACAGATAACGTGCTATTTGACAACTAATTTAAAAACCCAATAATTTTATTTTTAGTAAAGCTTAAAAAAAGAAAACATCAGCCTTAGTTTTTGGAAGATGTAATCAGACATACTAAATTCTAGTGCTACAACTGTTAATGGCAAGAACTATAAAAGCTTCCCACCGTAGCACTGAAAATGCTTTCTGTAATGCTTCTTGTTTACAGCTTTACCTCTCAGTCTTCACTCATCCTGGCCAAGAAGCAACTAATTCAAAAGGATTTAATTTCACCATTGAGTATTATGCCTCTAAACAAACCATTGCATATGACTATTACTACCTAAAAGGCAAAACAACTGCATTGTAGAATTGTAGTTTTGCACTGCATTGGCAGTTTAAAACTGATGACGAGCTGGCCTTGTACTAGACAGAACCATGCACGAAAACAAGCCTAAAAAGGAGCTGCTTTTGGTTGTTTTACCTTCTCCTTCTATATAGTTAACATCTTTTTAAAAATTTGTTCAGTTTGCAAACTGTAACAGAGTAAGACTTGTCTGCTCAGTTCCTCTGCTCTGTAAGGCTAACTGCATACTTGTCTACGCATAAAAGCAGTTTTGGTTCACTAACACAAAGTTGGAAAGTAGTTTCAGTACAGTGACAGAAACAGCTGGTTAATGCGTTCTAAGAATCAACACTGATAGTTCTGAGAGCTGCCAAAATAGTTAAATGAATGCAATAGGTTTTATACTGATTCTCAACATTGCATTTTTGTCCTACGCACAAAGTGTAATTATAGAAGACCAGTGCTGCCTTCTTTCTGAAGACATGAGGTGGTGAAAGCATGTGTGTGCTGGTGCAAATGCTCCAACCGAAGAGGCCAATAACTGATTGTCCAAGAAAAAAAACATTCACAAAAATTTTATTAAAAAAATTCCCCTTTCACCTCAAACAAGTGAAGTTTAAGTTCTGTACTACTAGGTTATGTTTAGAAAAATGAAAATAATACAGTAATTTTTGAAGGCTATACATTGTAAAATCCCTTAAGTCAGCATAAACTTGGACTGTGCAAGCAAATATAGCAAGTATTTCAGATGTCATTTATTTGGTCCATCAGATGTACAGCATAGTAGTAGTATCTGAGCTTACAAAACATCAAATATAAATAACCTGAAACTGTAACAATACACAAAAATTTGCTTCTTACATTGACATACCAGGCAGTACGAGCTGAAAAACTTGAGTAAATTAACAGTTTTACAGTAATGTACATAGTGCCAGTTGAAGTTTAAGAACACTGTTAAAACATGGCACTAATTTCCTTTATTGAATTTTCTTCTTTACTTGTTCAGGGTGTGAAAAATGTTTAGGACTAGGCTAAAAACATTTTTCTTCAAGCAAAAAATAAAAAGTAGTTACTTAAAATCTGGGCATCAGATGATGACCCTTTACTAAAACAAGAGTACTTTTTTTGTCCTACTGAATTATACCTAAAAGGTATTTACACAAAAATAACATGCTTTTTTCATGACTGTTTAAGTAAATACTTATCTGTAAGTATTCATAAACTATGTTTCTACTACATTTAATATATGGAATTAATATGGAAAAACTTCTGAAAGAGTCTATTGAGATGAGAACTTTATCATCAAGAAAAACAGACACAAATGATTTAAGCCAGTGGTTTGGTATTCACTTGAAACAAAGGCCTTAAAGTTAGTCTAGTACTGGACATTTTTCACATCCCGACATAGTATGCTGTTACTGTATTAGATTATCTGAATCATTTTGTCAAGGGGCGTTTGCATGTTCAGTCTAACGCTATAATTTCATCTTGCTCTTCCGTCTGCTCACTACGCACTCTCTTTGTACTGACACACTCTTTGTCTTCTAGTTTTCTCTTGCGGCTTTTGTTTTCCATATCATCATCAACATTGCTTGAAGTACCTTCATCTTCAGAATCAACAATCAATAGATCGTCTTGATCTGGAGCTGCAAAATACATGTTTTCAATTCAAATGGATACCATAAAAATAGTCTGCTCTCAAACCAAATTTCATACATAAAAATAAGAATGTCTCTAATACAACAGATACACCTTGGAGCATTGTTTATCCATGTTCTTTGTCATTCAACTGCAAGAGTATTTTGTATTTCTCTGAAATCAGTATAAAATATGCTTTTCACGTGGTTATTCCCTCTTCACTGGAGGCATGGAAAATATTGCAATAACCCCAAAATACGGGAAATGCATTAGTTAGCATGCAATTCTTCTATTTTGTACGTGTAAAAAAATCATGCTATCTGCAGCAGCCCTCAAGAAAAGAACTTCTACACACACTGAGCTGTAGTCCAGCCTCTCCCTTCACTAGTGCATTCAACAGGACTCCCACTAGAAGCCGTGCTCCATGACAGAGAGAACATGCAAAGAGACAGAGAAGTAGAAGGGTGAGCAGACTTAAAGAGCTAAAGGATAGCAATGGATAGTATAAAGAAGGGAAAAGAGAACCAAATGTGAACTTTCAAGACATCTAGTGGATGTTGTCTGTTTTTAAGTACAAATTCACTGTAAAAACTAATTTTATGCTAGGTTGGTTTTTTTAAATATAATTTTAAATCAATTGTAGCAATACTCCTAACATTTAATGTCCCCTGAAACAAGAGGCAAGTGGAAGTGCAAGTGCAAGTGGAAGTACATAGTTGTGCGCATATCTTAAATAAGACCATCCGACAGGCAAAGGAACATCATCCCAAAGTGTTAAGACAGTACTACAGATATCTAACATCTGTCGCAACAAGTATTTAGAGTCATACACTATCCCTACAAAACAATATGACATTTCCAGTACATTAGCCCTCAGTGCTTAACTTCAATGAATATGGGATGGTTAAAGTATTTTGAGTATGTTCAAAGAAACACTCTACATTAGGAAGGCGATGGTACTTCTTCCTGGATAGCAAATACTATTTTCTTGCTGTGCTTTGCTTGACAGGTGAAAAATAATTATTTTGTAACCAGATAAAAATACATTTTCTATTTAATATTATGCTTAGAGGCAACTTAAATGCCTTTTATTTCACGTTGGCAAGGAAGTCATAAAACTGAAGACAACTATTTTAATTGGACTGCACTACTGAAAGACTATTTTGTTTTATTTAATATTGATTACCTGTTGATGTTGAGGGTTGTGCTCCATCATCACTACCATTGGTAATGTTCTTGGATGTTGGTTCTGATGGTTTAGGGCCAACTTTTTCAGGGGTATCACCAACAACTTCAAATTCTACATCTTTTTCTAGGTCTTCACTGCAGAAAAATACTTATGCTTTTAAATCACCAGGTGAAAATAAAAAAACCCTGTCTTTTTCACAAAGTAAGTACACAATTCATTTAAGTATTAGAGCACCCTGCAACTATGACAAAATGAGAAAAACATATTAAAAAAAGAGCAAAATCTGTTCAGTCCTCCTTTGTAATTTACACTTTGTCTATTGATATTGAACACTGTTCCACCCAGTGCCATGACTTCAAATGCACGCTGAGGTTGTTTTTTGCTGTTTAAAAAAACAAAACAAAACTTAAAATGGCAGTTTCTTGGTTGTTGGCTGCCCCAAAAGTACATTTGGTTTTGCAATGTATTTTCATTGTATTGTATTTGCATTGTTGTGTAATGACAAATAACTCAAACTTTTCCAGTTACTGTTGTAAAAAAACCTCAACAAACCAACACAACAAAAAAATAAAACAAAACGAAAACAAACTAACCCCCCCTACACTCTATAAATTCATAAAAAATAATAATTCCTCTTTTACCTTTGTATTTTCTTTCTGTAGCTTAATCTGTGAGCTTTATTCATGAATTTAAAATTCTGAGTTGGAATTCCCTGTGGAACCTTTCTACATACAGACACAAAAATAATTATTTCAGAATCCTTACCTATGAAGCACGTTGATTAACAGTGTATAGTCCTGGAGGAAATCATCTGCCTGTAGTCGAGTGCCGTTTCGAATTCCAAACTCTGATAATTTCCTGTGGTTATTTGCTACAAAAATAGTGAAAAACTGCAGTGTATACAGCTATTTATATAAAGATCCTTTACACCTGAATAAATATGATCAAATGAGTACTCTAGAAGTTTTATGCAGAAAGGTAAGATTAACATTTATTAGCTGTATTTAAAATAAAAGCCGAAATCTAAGGGTATCAGAAGTTAAAACTACTTAGGTTTGACTTATTTACTCCTCATGCATCATGTTCAAGCACTTCACTATTATTACATTCAGGAACATTTTGGAGAAAATATTTGTATTACAATAATGCCTACAAGCATCATAAAAAGACCGCAATCTAAGAACAAGAAAATGAACGGGACTTGCAAACAGAGGAAAATAACTGGTGCACTTTTATAGCTGAAAACCTATTCTTGAAAGGAATCCCAACACCCCGGGTGAAAAGTACTTTATATAGGAAAGCTGAACTGGACATGCAGGCTTGTAGACAGTAACACTAGCTATTCTTGAGCCACTTAAATACTTGTAAATCCAGTTCTCTTCAAATATTAGTCTACAGGATGAACACTAGAACATTTGCTATGCTTCCATTCTGTGTATCTTGATTTCTTCCTAGTTTTTGTCTACGCTTATCTAAAAAGCTTCAGTATGCATACCTTCTGTTTCTCCTTCTTCTGAAGAGATAAGAATAGTTCCTTTTCCATCATCTATTTGTACATCTGGTGCTACCATAGCAAATTTTTCTTTCACTATCTGAAAAGATGAATATGATGACTTAATCATATCTGACTTTAAAACACTTCTACAAGAAAGAGCCTTGAATTATTTAGATGTTCTTATCCTGGCTCATTTTCAGGCATCTGCTGAAAGCCTATACTTTTTTTTTTTAAGTTCCGTGAACAAAATAATTATATTTTTGCTGTCTAAAACCTACAGGTTCAGGTATGTTTAAAAATATTTAGAATACTTCATAAAATGGCAGAATTACAAACCAGTTGTGACTATGCAACTGTAATGTGGCTACTGAACTATTCAGCTGAAATATAAATCTAGTTTTTTTCTGTGTTTTTTTGTTAAAAAAACACAAAAAAATTACAAAATACAAGCATTATTTCACAAGATATACAAGCACACATGAGCAAGAAGCATTCTGGTTAATCTAGCTCTTCTTGTACCTGAGAGAAATGCAAAATGTAGAGAAAATACGAACAGCTGATGTTCAGTCAAAATACATGAAACAAAACCCTAACTTTAGTAATTTACAGTATTGGAATCAAAATGAAAGCTGTAGCTAATAGTAAAGATTTACCTTATCCTGGAGTGTTAACACAGTAACTTTGTGTACATTAAGTTTCACAGTCACTTCTGGCTTACTTGCACATACATAACAGTTAGGATTTGGTGGATCCAAAGCACAAGGAACCAATAGCTTCTTTCTGGGATTTGGCTGCTTGTTCAGAAAAATCTTGAGGACAGACACGAATAAAACAAGTTATTCTGTAAGTAACAGCACTCATAAAACCTGTTTTCCTACAGATTTATTCTCTCAAGTCTCACAGGCTGTCCTGTTCCCTAACACTCTTTGACATGTCTGCTGAACAGGAGAAAGTGAGTATTATGGCCAGTCCGCGATGATGCCTGTGCGGACTGACCAGCTATTGGCAAATAGATCTGTAACATGAAACAGCCATGTTTCAAGGGGTGTCAGGCTGGTTCTCTCTCCTATCCAGCAGCCAATTTTCATTAAAACAGAGGAATTTAATGATCCTTGAGACTTCCATTTCTCTTTTCATTGCGGCTGAAAGTTCCTAGCACATTCAGAATCTACTGAAGCAACAAGTGAGAGACAGTGAAACTACACAATAGTCAAAAGCAGGCTAAATGTGACTTTTAAACAAATAATAAATAATGAGAAAGTAGAAGCACCTTATTCCCACTTACCGTTCTACACTGATCTATTTTTCCTGATAAAATCTTCAAACCCTCCAGCACTATCAGACCAGCTATTACTGCATTAGTAGTAGCTATAGCTGGGATAATATTTCCTGCCATTGCTGCAAAACAAGCAAAAGTACGCAGATTTTTAACAGTAAATGAAAATAAGAAGTTTAGATTATTATTTAAATAAAACAATGTTATATTTTATCCTTACACTTGATATCAAATCTGCTCTTCATATTCATACTGAAAACATGCATCCTGAGGTTCGCAGCAGAAGTGACAAAATCCATTGCAGAAGGGTCATCCTGACAAGAAGTTAATGCAAAAAGTATTTAAAACTCAGATTACTCATCGGAAAAAGTTTGCAACATACGGTTCCTAAAATTTTAAAAACAGAAAGTTAAAAAAAAGTCTGTATAATATTGCAGTAGTACTTTAAATACAAGTGTTTAGAAATCGTACTTAGTATTTTAGTAGTGAATTAGTGTATTAGTACTAATAAAATGCCTTGTACATTCAAAATCACGTCCAAATCCTAAATCACAATGTTTTCTGCTCAGTTTCAAAAACTGGTGTTTCAGAAAGAAGTATTTGTACTATCTGTTGTAATAGTATTTTACTATTTTGTCCCCCCTATATTTACTTTTTTTTTTTCTTACGCCAAATGACAACTGACTGCAGGAAGATTAGATCGTCTCTGGTGCTAAAAGAGAAAACTCTTTTTCTTGTTTTTCTTCAGCAAAACTCGTAATATATCACATAACTATCATCAGAGCTGATTACTATGTACAACTCCTATGTAGCTACAAACCACTGTATAAGAGTATGTTTTAGAGAAAGCTAGAGCAAAGAAAAAAATGAAGTTGCATTATTAAAATATTCTCCAAAATCAAAATACAACAAATACTTCTGAGTTTGTGCTTTCTAAAGTTGGTGAATTAAGTTATTTTACATCACAATAGTTAATTCTTACACTCAGTAAGTTACAAAATACAGAGTGTTTAAAGTATGTATTTGTTTACATATGGGAAGTGCTTTGAGTGAGGTGCTAGACATTTTTGTTCTAAGTAGTACTAATTTGGAATGAAACTGAACGAGTACAAATGTACTACATATGTAGAATATAACTGGTTCTTATGTATTTGGCAAACTAACCTTATCCCATATAAGCTCTGCTCCATCACCCTTCTCAGCCAGGTGAACTCTCAGGGTTTCAACACTCTTTGAAAATAAGTGCGCATAGCTTTTGACATCAAGAACCTGCTGATCTTTCAAGACTGCAGAGGATTCATTTTGTTGGTCAGGTATGTTTTTCTCTTTGGAAAAAGAAAAACAAATTAAGATCAGGAATACTTATAAATCCCACAGACATTCTCTCAAAGACCTAAGAATTTTCCAATTTCAGTAAAATGAAGTATTTTCTAAATTGAAGAACAATATCCTTAACTACAGTAGCCCCAACATTTTACAACAAATCTGCATTTAAAACTGAAACTATAGCTATACGTGCATCAATTACTTAGACATGCACAAATTACAGCAAATGGAAATTTTCAGCAAAACTCAGCTTTTAGAGACAAATGCATCAATGTGTATGGTAAGGTCTCCTAGAATAAGCTGACATCTATTTTTGTGAAATGTGAATTTTCTACAGCCAATACTGAGTATCTAAAATAACAATTGCAAAACAGCTTTAGAAAAAGCTTTTTCTATATAGAGAAAAATTAAAAATCTTCAGGAATCACAAGGAATTAATATGTTCGTTATCAGTACTCCACTGCGACAGTGAGAAAATGTAGGTATCACACAGATGCATAAACAAACAGCAGGTATGACTCAGAAATATACAATGGGATGAGGGACAGTTACCTTGATTTTGTACCTCAGCCCAGTCCAGTGGCACTGGAGGCTTTCTTTTCCTCCACAGCTTATCCATTGTCAGCAGATATCTAATGTCATCTTTGAAAAGCTAGGAAACATTTTAAGAAAAACATTAATATGAAAGGCAACAAAAAAAAGGACATACTTTATTTTTACATCTGTTGTGAAACTGAAAAATCAGCAGTAGATTTATCAAGTTTTGCTTTTCTCCTTCAAAATATTTTCAACCACATAAATAAAAATGAAACTCCACAGAAAAATAAACCAGATTTGAAAAAACTTATTCCCTATTCTCTAACACCTACTGCATAAAGCAGACACACCTCTGATTAATTTGGTGGGGAGTAAAGTAAAAATCAAGCAACACTAGTCCAAACAGTGGGTTCGTGTGCCTACTGAGGCCATCACTACAGCCCTTCGTATACTCTCCCAGAGATACTCTTACCTACATGCCAACGAATTTCGAAAGTAAAGTTATTACTACCTACCAACATAATGTTGTATACTCATTTCCTCTATTTATCCACTTTCAGCAACTATTTAGAAGGAAAATTCCTAAACCAGTTCGTATTTTCTCATGTCAGAGTCTGATTATACACAGAAGACTACTGATAACTTTTAAGGCCTCAGATTGGTTCTGATTATGCCCAGTGAAACGCCTACAGAATTCAAGTTTATCTTTTCATATTAAAAGTAATTCAAATGAAGTTTCTTCTGTACAGTACGGACAAGCTGCTGAAGCTCTATGTACAGACACAGATGGAATGCCATATAACAAGCAAGTGTTGTAAAAGACCAACAATTCAGCAGAATTGGTGGAAATCACAACACAATTGCATGACTGATGGCTAGCATTGTGTCCAAACTGGGTTTTGACTTAACTTTAAAGCACCTCATAGACTTCAAATAAAGACATTTATTGGGGATAAGGAAGATACCTTAGTAAAAAGTTTAACTGGATCGTATCCAGTTGATTTAGCCCACTCCTTAGTTGAAACACGTTTAATCTCACCATCTTCATTCAATGCTCGTGCTCTGGCTTCTGCTTCTGCTGGCTCCCCTATTAATAAAGCATTAACCAAGTATGTTAATTCAGAAAAAGGAAAATCACATTGAAGTATTTCACTTAGAGTCAATAACCAAAATTACTCAGGGACCATAAAATGGCTTTACTGTGCCCAACAAAAGCTAATTAGACACAGCGCGACTACTCCTCTTTGCTTCTGCAACTGCAACTAATGCTAAACAGCATTATCGTTACTGTTTGATCCCTACAGGCATGAGGCTACAGCTCAGGCTTTCCTATAATTGCCCTGGTATCTTTGTTTAAATAAGTGGCATTGTGTCTGCTACCTTCCAAGTATTCCAGCAGCTGTAATTTTAAGTGAGTTTATATGCCAGTCGTTTTAAGACTCAGCTGTTTCATTCTGCACTTCCTGGAGGAACAACCTGCTGGGTGATCACTATCTGACATTCAGAGAATTTGAACTGTCGGAGGATCCTCTAAGCTTCCTCTCCCAAGTCTGTTCATCTATCAAAGGACCCAAAAGGAGCAACAAACAAGGACGCTTATTCACCTTCATAGTAACTACTGTTACTGTCCTTACCGAAAAATATTGAATAGCTACAAAAACATCACTCAAAACAGGCATATTTCCTATGTAGATTAACACTGAAGTGTTTCAGGCTAGAAGAGCTCAAACACAATCCCTATTATTTCCTTGCAATCCCTCAGCTAGTAGTGGAAAATGCAGTGACTACAAGTATCGGTCAGTCCTCAGTTCAGAAGACAAGCCTCCCAGCTGCAGGCAAGGAAGCGCTGCACCAAATCCAAACATATGGGGGGAAAAAGGCAACCCTGTGAAGATCAGTTATATTTAATTTGCAGACAGGAGTCTCCAAACAGAGGGAAAAGGAGTCTCCAAGCAAATAGAAGCCTACTCATTTAAATCATGTATCTTATACCTGGATGTGTTAACTGGAATTTTATGATTAGTGAGTGTAACGATTGTGTCCCTCAACTGTTCTACTGACACTGGGAACTAGTGAATGACAGTGACCCATCTTACACTGTATTAAAAAGTTTTCACAACAGCTAAAGTAACCATTTTAATGATGTTTTAGGCTGCCCACAAGGGCCACAGTTCTGACAGGAGAAACTATCAAACTGTTGTCATTTTGAAGACTATTTTTTGCACATTCTCCATGCAAAAACCTCTGGTATGCACTATGCACCAAGTTAACTAAAAACACTCTAATTCTTTCAAATATCTAATAAGTGACAGAATGAAGGAACTGAATTATGCACAGTGTACATGAAGATCTGTAAGGGAAACTACCATTAACACACCCCAAACTCTTGCTGTCCGAGGGCGCAGTAAGTGGAATCTTCTTCAAAAAAAAAAAAAAAGCTGAACTCTTGAACCTTAAGAAATGTACAGAAACAAGCCACCATCTCTGAAGTAGAACATTTCAGTAACAGAGTAAACTACCAGCTTATACCACACTCACAGGCAGCTTCGGGATCTGCTCTGTCAGGAGAGACTTCTTGATCAGCATCTTCTTCTCCAAACAACTGGCTATATAATAATTAAGAACAACAACAAAACACTAGGATATCATCATGCCTAGTTAAAGACTGAAATATTTGCTGATACATATTCACTTTAGAATTCTTGCTATCAGAGTGCCACTTCATACACTGTTTTTTAAATTGCTGGGATTCATCACACATGGACTTAACAATGACCACACAAAACGTCCAATATAAAAATGAATTTAGTAAAACAGTTGTGTATAATTCACTCAATAGCTCACCTAGCCTTATACTTATATTGCAGTTCTGAAGGCATTGCTTATAACCCTCCAAGATCCCAGCAAACTTTATATATGTTAACACATGCATTAAACTGAAAAATGTGTTAACTGCACACAAAGAGGAAGAATAACGTAATCTCAGCCTACAATGTTGTGCCAAACTACTCTGCCAGATTTTCTGTGATATTAGAGCAAGGCTTAAGTACTAACCAACCTTCCATCTTTATATTAAAAGAAAATAACCCATCCCCCAAAATTGACTCCAAAATCCAGGTCAAAGAACTGGAGGTTTTCGCTCTAATCCACATTAATTAAAAAAAAAAAAAACCCACCCACAACCCTCCCCCCCAAAAATTGTGTGTCCACTTTATTTCTCTGTCTGTAGGTTTCGAAACCAGAAGACTGAACCACAGCACCTATTTTCTTTTTTTAAAAAATCACCTACTTGAACAAATACTTAGCCCACACAATGCAATGGATAGGTTCTGATGGTGTATTTCGGATTGTGCAGCCTGGAAAAGTCTTCTGAGTTGGTTTGGGATGACATTCGTAACATTCTGTCACTCCCTGGTGAAAAACGAAATATTTACTTGTCACACTGTGAAGGCTACTGATAGTATACGCTATTACCAGAGGAACTGTATCTCAAAACACCCAACTCCCTGTTGTGTAAAATAGCTAATGATTTAAACTTAAAGCGACAAGAGTAATACACATCCTAACCTTTTTAATAACTGTTACTTGTCCAAGGTAGCCTGCAGTTCCACTCTCTATAAGAGGAACATCAGCAGCCAGACACATCCTGTTCACATGGTTACGGGCAGCTGCAAAGCAAGAGTTTTTCAAGAAAAATTTGAATAATTAGAAAACAAATAAATTTACTTCTCCAAATTCAAACTAGCCTCCTATGCAAACATTTATCCTAAATCGGCCGTCTTTCATTATAGACCACTACACCTTTTTCACAGTTAATTTTCCAATTAACACAAAATACATCAACACTATTAAATATAGCAAACTCAACTGCATAGTTACATATGTACACACTATATTCATCAGTTCCCACAAAGCAGCAACATAGCCGTTGATGTTTACTTTCAAAACATCTGTAGAAGCACTAACTACCCTTTCAAGTTTCTAGTGAAGCATGCAAGCATTTGTTAAACTACAGATGGGTTAAGAGCAATGCGTGTTATTTAACTGACATTGCAGAAGTACTCAGAGTAGAAGACATTAAAGTTCTGTTTCTATGAACAAGCAACAGTATTTTCACCTCCAATATAAAATCATAGTGAAAACTTCACCTCTGTTATCCAGAGCGTTCATAACCAACGTAAACTGGCGGAAGAACTCTACGTTATAGTCAGGGCTATAGGAAAGAAAAACAATACTCAAAATGGTGTATCAAAGTTGTTGGTTTTTACACCACAACAGAAACTATACACGTGCAAAGGGTGGACTAATGTTTGTGTGATAAATGACACGTATTATAAATTTACTGCTAGCCTTTAACTGCCCCATTTGTCTTCTGCCCATTTTAAAACTGGGTGAAAGCATGAATTTTATGCTGCTGGAAGGAAGCTACTGCAATTAGTAGTAATTTCACCAATGAAAAAGGTAGACAACAAAAAAGTGATTACACTGCTCTGACCTAATGAGTCAATCGGCTGCGCTGTGGTAACTGACCTTAAACACCATCAGCAGAGGCAAAAACGTGCACAATGTAATTACCATAGCTCATCAGACTGTTGATAACTCATTATACTGTGATAGCTCAATTGGTTTTGATTGTGCCTTCATACCCTTAGGAGCCAAGACATGGTATTTTGAAGTCTTGGCACTTCAGCACCTTTACATTGCATTTTTCTGATTTAAAGAAGGTAGCAAAGAAGAGAGAGTAAAGAGGAAACAGGATTAACAGTTTTACAGCTTCAGGAGAAGGATGCAATAAGTCAGTGTTTCAGTGCCTAACAGCAACATCAGAGTTCAAACCTTAATATAACAGAATATCAACCTTTAAGAAACTGGAAAAATATAAATTAAAACATGGAAAACAGCTAATGAATATCTACATAGTCTTCTACTCATTAGTTATGGATCATAAAGACTAAATTTTAACAGTTTTGGGCATATATAAATGATACTGAGTTACCTACACACACAAAGAACTTAATTTTAATCACATTTTATGTTAATCACGGACTCAACATTCACATTTATTTTAAACTAATTATTGCTCAAGACATCAGGGCATCCTTAGAGTGTAGAAACTTATGTAGTAAATGTTGATAATAAGACGAAAAATAGACACAAGCAAATGACTACAGCTTACTACCAGAGCTTAAGAAAACTCATGCAAAATCCACACTCCCACTCATGTGTGTGGTAGTCTCATATTTACAGCTATTTCCTCTTACTGCGGTAGCTTTGTAAAATATCTTAAAGCACACCATAACACAGTACTTGCAAATCAAAACAGGTAATTAGAGCTTAAAACCAAACATACTTCATGATGCTATCATGGTAAGCTATAATATTAGCTTCTGGATAAAACCGTAACACGCTTTCCTTGGCAACCTAGAAATAAAAAAAAACAAAAACAGAAAAAAAACACTTGTTATTTCTTCCTTCCTTCTAAAGATAGACTCGATATCAAGTAAGTTGACTACCTTAAGAGATTTAAATACTTTTATAATTAAATGTTGTGGATAGCCATGATCAACCAATAAACACTTACCTCTTCACAGCAGAAACAAGACTGTGACATGTTTCTAACGCTGTCCGTAAAATAAAACTGAGTAAGACCTGAGCTTTGACTTTTTCCTCACCTGTGATTTTGATCTTCCAACATGTTTCTTTTGAAACAAAAACTGCCTGTTGAGATTGCTGACATCAATAGTATCCAAATCAATCTATAAACACACAAGAGACAGCCATTTAACTTTTACAGAAATAAAAGGAACAAAATCATTAACAGAGTTTGAAGCAAATGTGATTGACCAAAATGCATAAACTTTACAGACCCGCATACAGGAGTTACATCTGCACTATAGGAACTGCAGAGGCACAAGTGATCACCTAATAGTCTTCAGGAACCCATACATTCTAAATAATTACTAACAATGGAACAGTATATCAAAAATTAAGCGCTACATGACAACAAACTCTCTGAAGAAAGAGTCCCTATTAAAAACACACAGGAATTCTGAGATACGTATGCATAGTAGTTAGTAGAAAGTCAATAACTAATTGTCCTATTTACCGTGTGCTAAAGATTTTAGTGAGAATCCATGAGGAGCACAGCATACAAACTCAGAAGAGATTGGTCCAGATAGGTCCAGTCAGACTCTACGTGGGACTAAGCACCCTGAACACTGGCTCTGTACCATGCTTCCCCAAGGTGCAAGAAAGGCTACTCAGCAAACTAACTAGTACTTTCACTTTATATTTGAACATGGCTTTGAGCAACTGAATCAGTAAACTGAGGGCTGCATTGTCATCTAATTCATACGCTGCAGGGCAAAAGCTTTTACTGTTTGTCACCAGGACTAACTGCTTAAGTGCATATTAAAAAATTATGAAGTCTACTTACAAACAAAAAAATCCAGCCATGCAATCAAGATTTTTAAAAACATATACCACAGAACACCTGTGATGTACAACCTCAAAGGATGCCATGACTGTAATTCCCCTAGCAGCCATGTTTCTATTTATTAATACATGCACATGAACACCATAATTTCAAGTGTCTTTACCCACCACCACAAGAATTAAGAAGATTTAATTAGAACTTCGAGAAGATTTATTCCTACCTTTGTTGCCACTACTTTTCCTTCAATTAAACAGTTTATCTGATCAACGACTCTTTTTAGAAGTCCTCTCCTGTCCCTAACATTTTTAACTTGGACGGGAACGTGACAATTTTTCTGAGTCTCAGAGATACTTCTCTCAAATTCCCACAGATAATGCTGACATACTCAACATAGTAATGCTTTCAGCTATATGGAGAGTACTATCAGACTGACTCTGCAGCGTGAAGTTTAAGCATGACCTACTGAAGGTGTTCTCATATGCTTTTTAATTTTATTAACCAAACTTGAATAATAAAAAGTATGCCACACACTTCTCATTGAAGATCCTTTGCATGTGCGATCCAAGATCCGAGATTAAACTTCCTGTTTTCTGAAGGGAATATTTTTCATTTAAGGATTAAGTTTTAATATACTAAGAACTGTAATAGCCAAAGAGTTTTATTTAAACACTAAATAAAAGCACCTGGGGATGTAGAGCAAACAGAAAATATACAATGTTTTAGAAATGTATTATGAAGTAGAGACTGTTACTCTTTAATTACCTATAGTATCCTAGTAACTACCCATGGTCTTGTATCTTTTCATGAAAATGGTATTTGCATGAAAACACATTTCTGCCTCCTTTCCTTTCTCATAAGACAGACTCAGAAAGCTTGCTTAGTCCAAAGCCAAAAAACCCGAGAACCTCAAGCGAAAATGATTAAGTGCATAATTCTGTCAAAAATTCCACTACTTGGGAAGCTTTTAGTATTTTAACTAGAGATGATAACAAGTGACAAAGACTGACATAACCTACAACTGAAAACAGTACTACCAAGACAAAAAGAAGCAAAGGAAGCTTTTCTCCAAAGAGAATACTTGAGACTATTAGAACTCAACAGAAGCTTCCATCTAGCTAAGAATAAACAGAATTCAACAGTTCTCTTATTTTAATAACTTTTCCACTGCTTGCATTTTTGTAAGTTAGAAGGAAAGGCCTCAGAAGTTCCTACAAATATGTATTAGTGTTCTTAATTCAGATTTGGATTTTTAGTAATTTGATTTTGTTCTTCATTGATGAGGTCAATGGCACTGCCTTTCAACAAAGCATACTTAATGAAATCACAGATTTGTGAGTTGTCTGGTATTCAAAACTACTAGGTTTTTTTAGTACCAATATTTTGTTTTTAAAATATTTCACAACTTATAAAAATAAAACGCATTTTCAGGCGTTCAAGTTTGTTCAAGTATTTAATAACCAAGGAAAACCCTCAACAATACCACACACATTGACAAAAGGGATTTATTCTCCTAGTAGCAAATTTCCTTTTTGGGCAACAACTTTCTTTTTGCTCTTGCCTTGTCTCTTGCCCACCCACTCCATATGTTATCAAAACACTACTGTCTTGCATAAAACACTGCCAAAGATATTTTAAAATGGAGATGGCCCTGATCCAACATGCACTTAAGTTAACAGAGTCCAACCAAGTCCGCCCTGAAAGACAATACAAAAAAATCAAAAGTGAAACAATAAGCATACGCCAATGAGATTTATGCCTAACGACTAACTGGAAAACCAGGAGACATTAAATGCCTTCTATTATAATGGACTGCAGGAGTACACAAATGACACAGTAAGGGAGGAAAAAAAAAAGGGGGGGAAAAAAACAGTGCAGAAAATGCAGGCTTCCCCTCTTCTGTATGTTTACTTCACTGTACAATGTTAAAATCGGATAGGGTCTCGGGGCAGACTCAAATCAAAGGGGCAATCTGGAATTACACTTAAGCATATTCTACAAGTTTTAAAAAGTATTTCGGCAGAAAAGCCCAAGTTGTATGAATAACAAGGCAAACCAGTAGCTGTACTCTTCTACAGGCTGATAGAGTTTTAGATAAAAGCTATCTCTAATATGCTCTGCTCAACAAGTCTGACTGCAAAACCAAACTTCTTACAACTCATCATACAGAACTCTCAGATGCGACTCCTGGCCAGGCACACGCAAGTAAAACATATTCAAAGAAACAGACCTGTGCTCTAGCTGGATTTGTACTCCCGAGATTTCTTAAAACCATATACTTCCCGTAACTACAATAAGAAATTAAAAAAGGTCTGGAAACTCGGTGATCAGAGTTTTGCTAACAGTATTTCTCTCTATCCCGTTTTCACTACCTCCCTCTCCATTCTGCCCTCCCTATACGCATTCAGAGACGAGTATCAGGAAGGAAAAGCGAAAGCAACAGCCCGCGGGAAGCTATCGTGACCGGACTTCTAAGACTGACAGTTTTACAGCTCAGTACCTAAAAACACAGTTCACCTCCCACGTATTTTGTTTTTGGCAGCCCTCCATCACCGGACCATTATCCACGCTATTAGCAAAGGCGGCGTCAGGCAAAACCGAGACTTTAACGAGCCATGGCTGGGCAGCAGCAGACACGGCACGCCGCTGTCTCCCAGGAGATTCCACTGACGGGTTCCCGGAGAGGCGCAGCCGCTCCTCCGCCGAGCAACGCCTGGACCCGCCGCTGCCCCGGGAAGGCGGCCCGGCCTCCGCGGAGAAGCCCGCCCTCTTCCCTTCCCGCCGCTCGCTCCGGCAGGGAGCCCGGGCACAGCGGCACAGCCGCTCGGGGCGGCCCGCGGGACTAAGCCCCGTCCGAGGAGGGGGCGCGGACGGCGCCCGCAGGCCGCGGCCCCTTTGTGGCGGAGCCCGTCCCCCGGCGGCGGGGGCGGCGCGGCAGCCTCGCCCGGCTGCTTTGGC
>VZSC01047435.1:1543471-1589779 GCA_013398225.1 Steatornis caripensis
GGGGGCCTGCCCGCCTCCTCGGCACGGCCCCACCATGGCGGCGTCGCGCAGCCCCAGCAGCACGGGCGGCCTCGCCGCCATAGCAGCGCCACCCCGCCCGCTCCGCTACGGCGGCCGCCAGCGCACACACGCCCTAAGTACACTGAAAAAAACTACACATGTTAAATGAAGAGGCAATGCCTGTTAGAGGTTGCAAGTGAACATTTTGCTCCTACTTCTTCGTTTTCTGGTTGATCACAATTACTAAGTGTTTCAAACTACCACCTGAGATTCAAATCCACCAGATACCTGCTTATTCCTTAAAAAAAAATCCTTTAGTGACTTCTCAGAAGTTTTTCTAGTTTTTAAATTACATTTCATTACATTTAATTTAAATTNAACGCCGCCCGCGCCCCGAACCGCGGCTTCCAGTTCTCGTAGTCTTAGAGAAGGATTTAGTCTGTCTTATAAAACAGAGTACAACACTAGCTACCATTTTTAGAGCCACGCTCACAATCTCTCCGATGTTTTTTCTCTTAAGCACTGAAGCACTGCAAACGGAGTCAGGTTTTTCACAAATGCTGCAATTTTCTGCAATCAGCGTAACAAAAGACTGTCAGTTTTGTTCTATTAACTGTGCTACCCACTCTTCCGCGGGCAGTGCTTTCTTCAGCAACTGAGTCACGGTGAACCGCCATCACTGCGCTGCGCTGGGAATGCTAAATGGTTTTGCAGAACTCCACCTCCCTCGGTCACAGCTGAAGACCGGAGTCACGTTTCATGTAAAAACTGAGACATAAATAAGTTACAACAGCATGCACAATACGGAGTATTTGCAAGTTTGAACACAGCAGTATCATAAATGGGTGTGCAAATGAATTTTTTCCACAGGAAACACCAACATGTGGAGTACTACAGTATTAAAAGGTCAGTAATGATACTGAATACCGTTAAAATACTAAAATGTGGAACAACATCCGTTTTGAAATTACTTACTTTTGCTTGTTTTTCAGGACGTCAGTCGTCAGAGTTCTATCTACAACTGCACTCTCTGAGACAGCTCTATGGAACAAACCCTTTACCAGAGGAGAGGTGACCTGAGAAGCAGGAATGGCACGTAACAAACATACTTTGTCACCAACTTAGAAAGGCAGTTATAGAAATTATGTATAATTAATACATTTTTTTAAAGGCTACGTGTTCTATTGACAAAATGTGAAAAACAGAACAACAGCAGCCGTTCTTGCTGAATATTCTCAACTGAATATACTGCTAAGAATTTCTTCAAATATAGGTGCACGGTGCATACATTTGTATTTCATGTATGTTTACTGTTACCTTGAGTCGAACTGGGTATCTATACCAAGTGACCGTTAATATTAAAGATATAAAATAAAATGCGGTTTAAAGCCTAATGTAGGAATCTGCTTCTTAAAGGTAACCTATACATTATGGCCCTAGTATTATTCCTTTCTCAACTGTTTGAAAACATACCATTCTTTGTATTTGGGGTTTTAAAGCAGACAGATGGACAGAACGCTTCTTCTCACACAGTCAGAAACTACTTTGGCATCGTATGTGCCTAATAAAATAACAGGCTTCACTTTTCTACAGAAGTTATACCTATGATTTTGCATTCACAAACACATGGGGTTTTTTCTGTCTTGTTTAAGATAATGATTTTTGTGAACCTACAAGGACAGAAACACTAATTCGACAAACAAACCAATAAAGGATTTAAAGGCTACTTCAGATCAAGGAGAAGGAATAAAATGCCCAGTGTGCCCCATATGCTATGTTAAGCAATACGTGACAGAACTAGCAGTATGGTTGAACGCTGCTGTTACAATTAGCGGTTAATGATGGCTTTTTGCAAGTAATGGTAATAACTAGATTTTTTTTTTAAGTTATGGAAAAAGTGCACAAAAGGGAATAGCCAGGCAGATGCTCAGTATAGATCACAATCCTTGAGGTCCAACAATGTGTAAAAACAAGCCCAAGTGAACCCAGAGGCAAGGAGGAAGAAGACGACATCCTCAAGAAACCAACACCTGCAGCAGGAACTTGGGTTGCCAATGTGTCACTGTGACAGCCCCTTCTGGGAAGAGCAGCCATAGACTGTGGGACACTGTGGGAGGTGAGAGGGTGAGCTCAACACCAGTTAAGAGGGTAGTTAGAGCTAATTTATTGTTGTTTGCTTGTTGTTATGAATAGAGTTCTTACAGATTCTTGGATGCTTACATTGTGTGTTCCTTTGTGCCTGGCAAGCGTATCTTGTCATGTAACTTTGCAAAAATGCCACTGCAGTGCTTGTGTGCCCTGACGCAATCCAGATATACCAAAAATGTGTTCACAGGTGCTAGTGCCCTTCAAAAGAGGAATACTGCTTTTCACATCAGCAGGTCTTCCCTTTGCGGGCCCATGGACAATGCTGAGCTGACGACATGCAGTGAACAACATCATACATTGCTCTCCCCTCTGTCTCAGTGGGCACCTGTCCTGCCAGCAATACTTCCTCCCTCCAGCCAGTGAATTGTGAATTCTTTGCCAGGAAGGGTTGAAGAACAGATAATCACACCACGGAATAGTCTGTGGAAACCCTAGAGCCTTGAGACTCAGGTCCTGCAAAGGAAGCTGGAAAATTCATATCTGAACCCCTTTAGGCTGAAGAAAGAAACTGGGCACATTTCTGGCTTCTTGGGTGTGATTTAACCTCTTGGAACTAGACTGTATCAGTTAAGTGAAAGAAAAGGAAGTTCCAAAAAATCAAAAGCAACATTTATTTGTAACAGTTTACAAAACAAGAAAACAAGTAGAGATTTTCTGTCCTCATTTGTGAGGTGTCAAGCCCATCTCACAGATGTTTTTTGATGGATGCTCTGCTCCCTACAAGCTATTTCCAATTAAAGAAAGTGGAAAGAGGCTGCAAGGATGACAACTAACCATTCTTTTCTGGAAGAAGATGGAAATAAGCATATAACATATTCTGACACTTATGATATATTATGTATGGATAATTTCTTACAGTTTTCAATATACTTGCCAATTTGCCCCTCATTCTCTCTTCTACCAGAAGCATTATTCAGTTTTGATATCCACTGAGTAGATACGGTCTTTGTGAGCCTGAAAGATTGTGGGTTTTTTCTGCTTGCTTCATTAAAAAGTGATAGTCCCACAAGCATTCCAAATTTCCCTCGATTCTCTCCTTTTACTGTGATCATGACAACAGGTTACATACTAGTGAGTTAGAAGAGATTATTAAACTCTGCATCCTGACAAACTAATTTTGTTTGACTTTGAGTTTTAAAAGCAAACCCTACTCTCCACAACTCATAAATCTGTGTGTTCTCTCCTTTCATTCACCATTTTTGTGAGCTGTGTCCAAAACTCCATTTTGTGTTCTTTCAATTTCATTGCTGCCTTTTGCATTAGGTCTATTTCCAGGTATCTTTCTTCCAGATCATACTGAGGCCAATGGACCAAGCCTTCTCCGTTGGGATTTCTGGAAATAATATGATGAAAAGTTAGCTTTCCATTTGCCTATCAATTGTGCTCTGACTGTCTAGGCTGAGAACTTTTCAGAAAACTTACATGAGCTCAGATTATGTGATTCTAGTACCTGAATAGTTGGATGTTTTTTATCAAAATACTCGTCAGTGGAATAACAAACATTTAATAATTGCCATGACTTTTGATCCCAAACTCCATTGCAGATGGAGTTATAGCTCTTGGATTATTTTCTTTTTTGGTCTACAGGTTCATTTAAAAGGTTTTTCTTGCAATCAATAAGAATAGAAATAATTTGCTTCAATATTTATCTTAAATTCTGCCAATTTTGTAGTAACCACCATATAAGTATTGCTGCTATGTTTCAGGCAGCACAGACAAAATTTGAGCTGTCATTAGCATTATGATTCTCACCCATTTCTAGCAAAGTTAGTCCAGTATTTCATAACAGTTCTGCTAAGTTTAGTTTCTTCTTCTGTAGCATGCCCTGCAAAGTGAGAGGTGAAATGGCAACATTAAAAGCTACATAACTGAAAAAGCAGCAGCTATATCAATTCCAATAGACTGTAATCAGTTCTACTTGTTACTTTGAGCTATGGCAGTTTTACCTGAGCAGAGCTCTAGGAGACAACTGCAGATGAATGATTTCATGAAAAGTAATTACTACTAAAGATGGAAAACACTTAAGTTGATTCTGATGTTTCTATGAGAGAAAGTCTATTCTAAAGCCCTCCAGTAAGTAAAATGAATAATAATGATGTTTTAAAATAAATAGTTTAGTAAGCATGGATACATCACCGGCTAAGAATGGCTTTCCAAAGACAAAGGCAATCTCATCTCCATGATCTGCTTTTACAAACTCTGGCACAACAGCTGCCGCTGAACTTGGTCGATGTTGAAATTCATAAAAGTAGACTGGATTGCCAGCATCTGGTAGAAAATACACAGAAGAGTGTTGGTTTGAGAGCTGAAAACACTTGCAGCCAAAGATGATTACAAGCTATTCTGGGAAAACGAAAACACTATCAGTTCTTTGGATAATGAAGTGTGATGCATACTGTACACAAACACATCCCAGATGGAATTCTATATTTCTTCTAATAGATGTGGAATTAGAGACTCACCTCTATGGTATCTAGCCACTTCAACGGCTGAAAGAACAAACACAGGGTCTCCTATTGCATCAAGAAGGCCATCTCGCACCTGAGCACGGTTTTCTGCATTCCCTATGTATTCATTGTATACTTGATCAACAACTTTAGAATTAAGTTCCTGAAACGAACAATAAAAATACTTCTTATAATGACGATGAATATTATAAAGAGTAACAGCCCTAACTGTGTGTGCCATCTGCACGTCCCTGGCTAAACCCCAAACATCACCTTCTTTAAGAGAAAATCCTCAGCTGTGCCAGAGTGTGGCTCAGAGCTCACAACTGGGCATCACACAGCTATTGGATATAGATGTTCTTAGGGAAAAGAGGTTTGCAAGATCTAAAGATGAAACATCTTTAGATAAACATCAGTCAGTGATGCTGATAAATAGATATAGTAGTCTGTTCTCCCTTCTGTGGAAATAACCTTCATAAGAGAAAAGAAATCCTGCTGGATTTCATAAAATTCATTTATTGTTGTAGACGGCCATAATTTACTTCCTTTCAGAACAAGCCTGGGCTCTGCATTTCCAAGTTCATCATGGATGTCTGTGACTATGAATGATGCATTGCAAGTACTGGCAATGCTTATAGAGTCCTCAATTCTTACCTATTAAACTGCATTTTTCTACATGTCGTAGTTTCAGGAGAGCACAAAGTAACCAGAAGGCTAAGAGGTTTCTAAATTACAGGGAAGCAAAAATTCAAGATACCTAAACATATGTTTCCTATGGCCATTTTAAACATCTCACATTATCCTTTCTAGCCTCCAGCTACTGCGTCAGAACAGTGGGTTCTATAGGTCTTGTGTCACACCTGCTGGTACCATCCGTGTCTTGGATAACCTAGAATATCTAAAATGTCGCAAGAGATCTATGTTTAGGTACCTTAATCACTCATGGATTTCCAGAGAACTCCTTTTATAAGACAACAGGCATTTAAGATAGAAATTTAAAGTGTATTTTCAATTGCTAGTGGCAACAGGAATACACTATGTCTTCTGCCCATTACAGCCCTGTGGTAGGAAGCTGTCAAACAGAATGAAATTTGCCTCTAAAATATGCCCCTCCAGGAGTACAAATATAGAACCAGAACCGTGAAGAAGCAGCATTGGGTTATTCTGAAAATGGTCTCTTACCTTAAGTGGTAATGCTAAGGAGCTCTGTAAAACTTGACGTGCAACATCTTTATCCAGGCCGTCTGTGTAAGCAGGAAATTTCATAAACTGCATGATACAGAGAATAATATTTATTAGAAAGTCTTATATTAACAAAATGATATATAAATAATGACATTATAAGTCTCTTACCATAGGAAGCACCCACCCAAATTCACAGTTATTTACTCCTATTATATATGGGACTGCACTGATTGATCTTTCAGATAGTAATTGCCTGGGACTCTTCGGAAAAAATACACCATCTACAGATGCACTAATGAACGCGGAAGGCTGGAGGGGAAAAAAAAAAAAGAAAGCTTCATTAATGCACGAATTTTGCTTCTAGAAAAATTTTTCAGATTTTTACGGTAGTTCCAAAGTAAAACAAAATAAAGTGCCAAGTGAAAATATAAGAATAGTATTCAAGCCATCTCTAAATTTTCTCTGGCAGATTTTCTGCACTAGGCAGAAAATTCTGTGAAGGTTAGCATTATATTTTTAATGTTTGTGAAGCATAGGTGATGATGTCCAATTTACGTATCTACTTGGTTAGTTCAATCCTATTATGGATGTGTGGAGCTGTAGTGAAAAAACTAACTTCTGTGTTGAAACTGCAAAGGAACATGGAAGACAGCACTGTGATAAGAAATTTTAAGTAGGACATAATATATTATATTAATTAATTTTCAGGTTCTCCAGGAGAAACTGCAGCATTTCATGTACTCTTTTCCCTCCCCTGGTAGAGAATGAGAGCAAAACATAAATAGCCCAAAGTCCATGCAGAATGAAAAGGAAGTAACCTGTTCACATTTTTCAGGTGAGGTATAGCATAGCTGCAGTATTGTCAAATCCTGAAAAGGTCAAGAAATCTAGATGTTACATTCACTTCAAGTTCTCCTAATATTACAACACACAAATAGCACATTCTGTTATGCTAAGATTTGAAATGTCATTTAAATACAGGAAGTATAATTTCACCTACCATTTTTACTGTTATCTGTACTATCTCTTCTTCTGTTTTTTCTCTTAAGCATTCAACTATTGCAGCTGACCTGGATTTTTCACAGCCAGAGGCAGCAGCAATTCTCTGCAATCAGTAAAAACAAACACTCGCTCTGTCATGTACTTCCCATCGAAGGCTCTGTGTGCCACCGAGCCTGAGAGTCCGGCAGGGGGCAGTCTAAGCGTCTGCACAAGCATCATTCAACTCCGACCTGTTCCAGCTGCAGAGGTAGAGAATAGGAAGCCCTCATAACCCTTCACACTGTGGGGTGAGCAGAAGGACAAAAAATACTCTTCTGAAATATTTTTATACAGAAATAGACCATTTACCATTCCGGTAAATGACACGCTGGGCTGAGAAAGCAGGATGTCACAAAGGAGTTGGAGTGATGCACAGTCAGAATACAACCATGTAGATGGTAACAAAGAGCACTTTATACCATTCTTGATGATGTCTGTTTGGGTGGAGTAACAGCCGTCATTAGAGAGAGGGAGAGCTCATTATAATGTTGCCTCTTTTATATCCCAGACTATCAAATCTAGGTTCCTGGGAGTTGTTTCTTGTAGTTGAAAACAAAAAAAAAGGGTTGAAGTCAGCTCTTCTTTTCAAATATAATAAAATTGAATAAAGTCTTGTTTATTTGCACACAACAGGGCACCAAACAGGAGGGGAAGGGAAGAGTATTCAGAATCTGGTGCCATTTTCTAGCCAAAAATTATAGCTCAACTTTTCTTGAAAACAGTACATGTTGCAGTATTCCTTTACATTTCACACTTTTTCCCTGCCTTCTCTCTTCACTTAATTAGTCTTTTGCTTTCATTCAGACATATCTAGATATTTGGGTATTTGAGAAGCAAAGCATCATTAAAAATGTATTATTTGCACACAGAAATACTGTCTTTAATGACTGTGGTTGTAATTTCACAAGAATAAAAATCTGTGTCTACATTTTGGAATAAATAGTTTAAGACATGCAAAACTATCTGGAAAAATAATTAAAGTTACCTCAAAATACCCACTTGTGTTTCCTCCTTGGGCTTGTCAGTGAACAAAATCCTGATTGCAGTACCACTCTCTGAGATGGCCTTATGGAACAAACCCTTTGCCAAGGGAGATAAGACCTGTCAAAAAAGCAAGAACAAGCATTACAAGCATGACAAGCATTCTGTTCTGAGTACTGACTTAAAATTTCAGTATCAGGAATCGCCATTTTAAACATTTTGAAAACAAATGTCATGAGTGTTATTCTGTGGCCTCTGGTTCATGCCCGCCTTTTCCCCTCCCATACCACCTTACTTCCAAGACTTCATGGAACTACGCTGCAAGCCAGATGTGGATTGAATATAATTGTGTCCAAGATAGTCTGGCTGTGCTGCAGAAGGGGAATAGGGATCTATTGGCCAGAGGGCATGAACTTAGGAAACAGGAATTTTTATCACACGTATCACTGAACCCTGGTTTCACTGTGTGATCTGTACCAAATTGTGAGAAACTGGAGAAGAAGAACCTCTTAGCCAGCGTGTTCAGTGTTGATGTAAAAATTTTACATCATCCCTGGATCATGCAATGCTCATCTAGTTCAGTTATCATGACTATACACCTCGGTTACTCTGCACAGGTGACTGTCAGAGCAAACGAAATGGGCTTTCACCTCATTTCCCAATAGATCCTCCTAAAGGACTTTTCTCACAAGGACAATTTTTGGGGTTTTGGCACCCCCACCCCCGAATTTAATTTAGTAGATAAGCAATAACATTTTGGGTCTGAACTACAAGATCTGGGTCTGAAGAGAACATTTGCATCAATCAGAAGCTGTATTGATATTGTATTGTATTATAGACCAAGGTGATGAATCATTTACTATAAAACCATCTCTTTTCTGTCATTGACTTTTGATGCAGGTACTAAAAATGAACATGGATGGTGGTTTTTTTTCCCTAAGTAATTAAAATTCAATATTACTGTGAACTTACAAGAGCAGAAACACTGACTCCTCCTGCAGATTCTCCAGCAATAGTGATGGATCCTGGATCTCCTCCAAAATGTATAATATTTTCCTGAATCCACTGAAGAGCTGCTACTTGATCCAAATATCCCCAGTTACCTCGGGCATGCTTATCACCAGTGCTGCAGAGAAAGATTAGATTTGTTTAAATGCTCAATGCAAGAAAAAAGGCGGAGAAAAATACAATCGGTGGTATAAGAAATCAGCTGCCATTCTCTACACAGAACTTCTCTACACAACTGAAAAATAAATGGCTCAGAAAGCATTGAGATTAGAGTAGCAATCAGACAAGAACAGACTTAGAAGCTGACTTGGGACTTATAAATTGTTCCCAACTGTTGCATATGTAATTAATAAACATATAGTTTCTTTGGATAAGTAAGTATTCTGCACATCTCTTCACACAGGCTTTGCACACATAATTTTGGAAATCACTTAGCAAAAACTGAGATAAAATATCTTACCTAAAATATCCAACGATACCTAATCTGTACTGAATTGTTACAACCACCACATTGTTGAAGGCCGCTAATGCTGAACCATCATATGATGAAGCTGCTCCAAAAACTAATCCGCCTCCATGGATCCATACAAAGACCTGGAAAGACAAAATCAGAAACAACCCAGCATACATAAGAGCTCCCAGTGATAAAAAACTAAATGTAAACCAAAACATAGTATTTCATGCTGTTTCACTCCTGACTCTTCCAGATTACATTTCACAAATGGTAGAAGTCTTTCGAATATGAGGCCTGCAGTCTTACAAACTGGCATTGATTTTATTAAATACTTACATTATACTAGTGCTCCGTGACTTCTCACAGATTATTTAGAGGAAATGAAACATTACATAGCTAAAATGTCAATAAAATTTTATTTGTAAAAGAGGATTTTGTGTATCTTTTAAACCTCAGCAAGTATTTATGGGGGCAAAGCATGTAACTTGATCATCACTACAAAACTGCACCTGTAAGTCTGCATATAGTACAGCTTGTATGTTTGCTGTAAAATAATTTTGCTAGAGGTTTTATAACGATTTTGCTTACAGGCAGCATCTCCTGTGTTTCTGTAGAAATGGGTGTATACACATTTAGGTATAAGCAATCTTCAGACATCTGGAGAAGAACTTTTTCTTTTCTATTAGTAATCATGTCTGAGAAAAGCTGTCCTTGTACTTTATCCTGTAGACACCTGAATAAATGAAAAAATATCGAACAACAGAAATAACTAAAACCTCAAAGTGTACAAAGTGTAGCTTTTTGTACTTCCGCAATAAAGTGCAAACCAGAGACCAATCTCTAGTACATTTCTAGATTGTTGGCAACAGAAAACGTATTTTTTTCATTTTTAATATATTTTCTTCTTTTGACCTAGCATCAAGGAGATCTGTAAAAAGGAGCTGCAATCTACAGCAGCACACAGTGACATGCAGATATAGTTTTGCATGTTTCAAAGTATTATAGAAATATACCTGCAAGTACATATGGCTATAAATTACTTCAGTGAAAATGCAAATTAATTATTTTACATCTTCAATAGCTTTTAATATTGTAATGGTAGGTATTAGGCTGGAGGTACTAAACAAGGGCAGTAGTACAAACAGAGTAAGACATTACAATGTTGGTCTGCATTCCTTATAAGTCCTATTAAGCATGTGATTTACTTGGCATTTTTTCTTCTAATATTTTGTTCCAGCATTTCCTTAGTTTCTTTCTGTTTCTGCTCCAAAGCTACACAGTTTATAAACACTGCTAAGTCTTGGCCAAATGCTCCCAAAACAGAACATTACTGGCAAAGTGCTGGTCTGTATTAGTTCATTACTGATGCCCATTATGTAAGAGTTTTTAGTAAAAAGAGCAGCTTCTGAAAATGTCTTTAGAAATGCATTCATTGTAACAGTTGTAGGTGGTAACAAGATGGCACCAAGGAATTTATCTTTGTGGCTTTTGATTGCCCTGTACATCAGTGTCCTAGAATTGCATGTAGCATAACATTGTTAAAAAGATCAGTGGCTTTGTCATTGTCTTACATTGCTGGGTAGGAAGTGGCATCTCTGACACCTTTCCATGGCTCAGGTGGCTGCGGTTCAGAAAACCTCAGTGGTCCAACTGGAGGCTTAGCAAAAGGAAGTCCCAAAAATACATTTACACTCCTCTTAGCTGCGTCTACTTTGAATTGGTACCCTTGGACTCTACCGTATTTGGTCACCACTTCCGGTTGCTCTGCTTTTTGTCCTGGGGGATGTGAGCACAAAATCACATAATTGGTCTATTTGTAAGCAATTGCCAGATTTATAAGAGCTTTAGCTACCTAAATATACACATTTCGTTTGCTTTAAACAATTCATTTTCATACATAAGGCTTCAACAAACTCTAATGAGCATAGCTGATGTTATTTCAGCCTTCATTCTGATTAGTTTGTATGTATAATCTCCCTCAGGTATATCATTTATATATCACTATCCATACACATTAGCAATTGCATATAGATCTTAATCCTTTTTGATCTAGGTTTTTTGTTAGTTAAAAGTCCAATAGATTGCTCTCATTATGAAAAAGGCGCTTGCTTTTGAAGAAAAGATCTGTGAATACACAAAATATATTCTGGACCTTTGATAGTATGTGCAGCCAAAAGAAAAAGCTTCTAACATACTTGATGTCGCGGTTCAAGGCTAGGCATATACAAATACTGTTAACATTTAGGAAAGATTAATTGTAAGATCAGTGTCAAAGTTCACAATACCAAATTACAAATGTGGTACAGTGGTCTGCTCTGCCTCAGCAGAAAAGATTTTGGGATAGGTATTTGATTTCTCTGTTTGCAAAAAAAGCAAACAAGACAAATGACTGAGAACAGATCACAAGAAGAAATCAAGAACTATTTGCTATTCAGACTTATTTTCTATGCAGCAAGGCTGGGTGCCCAGCTCCTCCGATAAAGCTGGGGTTCCCCTAGGTGAGCAAGCTGCACATGTGCTCTGTTTCCTTACAGACGGCAATAGCTAAAAACCCTTCCGAAGCTTACCAGTAGCTACCAGCACTATGACCCCGACGGTGAGAATCAAGGACAGCAGTGATAAGTCCTTTCCAGCCGCCATTTTGCAAGCTAGTCACGTATTTACCTCCTCAGTTTGTTGCCTTATATACTCTGTTAAGTATAACTGTTACGCAAAGCAAACACTGATTAGGAAAACCAATACTCTAGCTGTGAGCCAATGAGCGTGGGCAGCCATAGCAACTGCCCTGCCTGTAAGCCACTCCTCTTGAGGGGACTTTGTGGCAGCTCAGCTGTGTGTGGAAACAGGGAGACCTCCTGCCTTGCAGTGGCCCCACAAGTTTCGTACTGGCTGCCTAGCGCTCCTTATAAATCTCATTCACAAAACCTCAAGTATCAACTATGTGCTTTAAAATGCCTTAAAAAGTCTTGCATTGTAATGGGAGGTTCATCCTGCTGCTGTAACACTACCATCTTTCACAAGAAAGTTAGGATTTCCACACACTGCACAGTGAAGAAACGAGGAAGGGAACTACACTTCTACTTTATTACATCTGTTTTCTTGATTTTGGTATTAATATCTCAATGTAAGGAACAAACAACATAGCCACAAAGAGCAAAACCCAAAACAATACTCCTGAAAAATGTGCTTTTGCTGAAGTAAAATTTGAGGGATTTTTCTTCTCGCAAAAGGATATTTTTTACGAAAACAATAGTAGAAAAATCTTAGCTTTTCCTGCAGGGTGGATACTCCACCTGTCACTCAGTCCTGTGCGTTCAGGAATGTTTGTTTGGTATTGTCCTGGTTTCGGCTGGGACAGAGCTAATTTTCTTTCTAGTAGCTAGAATAGCGCTGTTTTGGCTTCAGTATGAGATTTGGTATGAGAAGAATGTTGATAACACACTGATGTTCTTAGTTGTTACTCAGAAATCAAGGACCCCATGTTTTGATAGCATATGGGTGCACAGGAAGCTGGGAGGGAACACAGCCAGAACAACAGATACAAATTAGCCAAGGGAGTCTTAGATGTCATACAATGTCACGCTCAGTATACAGAAGACAGTTGGGCTGGGAAGTGCTTTCTTTCTCTTTTCAGGGACTGCGTTTGTTTGGGATCTCTTTCTCCTCTGAAATCGTTAGCCAGGAACAAGCTAGGCCTTGGTCAGGGGTTGGTGAGCAATTGCATTGTGCATCTCTCATTGATATGGTCTATTATTACTATTATCATTATTATTATTCCTACTATTTAATTTATTATAATTATCATGATTATTTTATTTTATTTACATTATAAAATTGTTTTTATCTCAAACTACGAGTCTCCCTACCCCTACTTCTCCAGCTCTCTTCTCCATTCCCGAGGGAGGCGCTTGGGGGAAGGGTGAGTGAGTGGCTGCTGGTATTTAGAGGTCTGCTGGGTTAAACAACAACAGGCATCTAACACAATACATGAGTTTTGCAACACTAAAGAGATTATTTCTCAGTTTTTGTAGTGTGGGAACAATATTAAAGGATTTTCGTGGTAACTATACATTTAACGCCTCTGAGAAATCAGGAGGATTGATGGACTTCTGCATGAACTCCCAGCTATCATTGGAGCATGATATGAAAAGGAGGAAAGAATAGAAATAAAAGAGATTTTCTGCCCATGTTAACTAAGAGGTTGTGTTAATTTTATGTAAGCTTTGAGATCTGCCTTTTTTTTTTCTTTTTTTGGTAAGGCTCGGTAGATCTTGGCCCAGAAAGGCTGTTTTGCAATTTTATATCATCAGAATTCATAGTTGTCAGAGACAGCATTTCTGTAGATTAATTTACTGCTTGCACCTTTGTTTTCAGCTAAGTGGGCCATTAAGTCCCACACTCATTAAATTAGTTCAGCATATATGCTATGCACCTAGTAGTCCCCCGTACTATGGCTGTGCTTGTGCACTTTACTCCAAATCTTCCTAAATATATCTGCACAGGTGTGATTTACAGCCTGTCTAGGTAAATCCCAGTCAACTGTAAACTGGACTGCTTAGTGAGCAAACTGTTGGCAGGTAGCTTCAGACGTGCCGAGTATCTTTAATATTTGCTCTGTTAATCAGGAGACTCCTGCCCTTTGTACTGAGCACTGTGCTGCAGCAGCTATGCTGCTATCAATGCCAATTCTATGCTAGCATACGTATCAGCTGTTTCTCAGTGTATGGTTAGTGCACATTATGCATTGGCAAATGGGATAACACAGTAAATTTGAGCTTCTAAGAAAATAATGTGGACAATAACTTCATTGCAGAATTTTTATAGATATATAGATGTTCTCTGGGAGACTTTTTTCTTGTTTCTCAGAGTGAAGTTCATTACACTAAACGTCAATAAAATAGGTCTTGGATTAGGCTGCACTGTTATGAATGTACAGTCTATACTGCATTGATAGATGTATGCACTGTCAAATGTAACAAATGGAAACAGGTGCCTGGGGTACAATTGATAGAGTTTAGCATAAGCTGCCTTCTACCTTTATCTGTGTGATAAAGGTTTCCTAGAAGCAAAGGGCAGAAGTACTGTGTAGTAGTAAACTCTGCACTCCTGTTTGACTGCTTGCATACTGTTGCAAATTCTCTGTCTCCACTTACCTTGGACTGCTTTGGTTCCTGGCATGGGAATACTTCACATGTGAGGTGGAACGACAAGAATCCCTGCTTGTGACTTGGCCTCCATCCTGATGGGCATGCATGCCTCAACTCGCTTGTGACCCTCAAACCACAGGAGTCCATTGCTACAAAGCCAAATGCTGTGTACTCTGCTTGCTACTCTTTCCATTTGCTGTAACAAACTTTATTTATCTCCATAAACAATTTATTTTCTATCTTCTGATCTTTACTGATTTTACTAAACTTTGTCCTTTCCCATTTGCTTTCCCTTTATTTTTCCCCTTCATTTACTATTCTATTTTCCAAGCCTTACTCTTCAACGTTTGTTCTACTCACTACTGCTCTCTCAAGTACCCATTCTGCAAAATGCTTTCGCCCATATTCCATCCATAGTCCCAGAGAAGCAGCAATTCTGAACATGTTACTAGTGCAAACCAGTTTCTGCAAACTGTGCCAATCTTACTTACGATAAGATAATACACAAATGGGATTTTAGATCCTTACAGCCTTGCCTGTAGATACTTTGTATGGATCTACAAGCATGACCTACGTGCTCTGCAAATGTGGAAACTCTTACTCTAGTGACATAGACTGAACTTGTAGAATCTGGAGATGGTGCTACGTACCTGGCACGCAGAATTCTTGAATCCTGATTGGCATTTCATTTTAAGAGAGAATATTTTGCAGTTTACCCTCAATCAGTGAATAATGCGTAAGTCAATAAAATCAATAAAAAAAAATCCTGCCATATGATGACATTTGACTCTCTATACTTTGATGCAGTGCTACCTTTCTTGATTTCAATAGCTGAAAAATAGAGACAAATACCACATTTATAGGCTCATAATTGCATAAGAGCTCACAATTACGTTTTGCCTCAAGTGTGCACAGTAGAAATGTTTAGAAGTCTGCATTTAAAACAGGTTCAGTTTGGTTTTTTTGCTCAGCTCCTGGTGACAATTCAATGAAGTGGGAGCATATAAAACTTACAGCTAGAGTCTATTAAGCTAGTGCTTGGACAGCTTTAACACTCTTTAGCACGTGGTAATCTCCCATCGGGATGTCTCTGGGATGGGACAGAGTATCAGAACACTTACCCCTAAGAAGACAGGAGTAAAACCTTTTGACATTTTTCACTGTAATTTATTTTTAGCACTGTGCCTGTGCATAAGAAGTCAGTTCCACTGCACTTCTCTGCATTCTCTGCACTTCTCTTACAACATAAGCATCTATTCTGTGCATATACATACAATGCTGCCCATTTATCTCCTTTTAAAGGGACCTCAGGGGAACTGTATGTGCAATGAAAATCTATCAAGACTATTATGAGATTATATTCACCTCAAAAAACATGTTAGCTAAAACAAAGGAGAAGGGACAAATGCTTAGCAGGAATTACCTCCCGAGTTCTGACTGGCAACAGAATTTGGGCAGAAAGAGGTAGGAAATCTCACCCTATTTCTTCCAATAAAGTAATTCAGAAAGAAGGGATGGCCAGTTAGTTGCTGTAAGACATTATTAGCTATAACAATCTTAAATTCTTCCAGAGATCAGAGGGGAGATGAAAGAAGGGGGGAACAGATGCCTAGTGCCTGGTAGAATCTATGGAGCTGCATAATGCTGCTGTGAGGTAGCAGCAAGGTCAGGAATATGGTTGTGATAGCTGGAGCAGCCTAGGAGCCAGATATAGGAAACAAACAAGACATAGCAGAGAAAGAAGTTCTTCACAACACTGAAATGAGATATTCAAGACTTGTTCTTGGCAGTCCAAGTGCATATCAGCCTGTAAGGGCACTGGAATAATTCTGGTAAACTAATCCCTCTCCAGTGCTAGTAATGAAGACCTGTGACCCAGTGCAAACAGAGCATCTGGAACTGACTGATGGCACAGAGGACAGCCTGGAGCACCAGTGCAAACCACCATGGAACAGACAGAAAGTGTGAAACTAATGTTACCAATGGTCATTTTTCTAAAGCAGTTATTGCTAAATTTAAAAGAAAAAGAAGTGTGGGTAGTGGAGACTGCTTCTCCCTTTTCTAACATTTGACAGAAGTCTTAATTCCAGCACTACTGTTACAGATTATGTATCACAACAGTCAGAAATATACTAACTCTGTAGTAAAACTGACTTACAAAGCAGAACATTTTTTAGTTCAATTTTTTTTTCCACAGAGGACATTTCTATATCTATATCAGCTGAAAACTTCTGTACCATCACTGATACACTTGACATCGAAAGACAGTTTTACTTGCAGATGGAGTCTTTATTGATTTCACTTCATTAAAACAATGTTGCTGCTACATTCTGTCTTCAGTCATGGGGAAGCAACAGAAAAACCTGAGCAGTGGGGACATCTGATACCTATATTAAATAAGTGAGGCTTCTGTTGTAGACATGAATGCAGGAAGAAGTAAAAGATCACAAAGGGGAAACAGATCAGCTGGAGTGATTACAGTGAATAACTGCAAGTATGGCAACTGTGAAGAAAAGCTGAAAATAAGGGAAGCATAATTTTATCTTCAAAACTACTTTAAGTAATTTCTTTTACTATCCTCATAGTTCGCCTATTATGTGCATGTTTAGACTGTAGATTATAACTCTGAATGAAACTTCTTGTTTTCCATTCTTCTGCTAATTTGTCTTTTCAAACTCCACCTTGTTCCTGAAGTCTACCTTCTTTTCTTTCAGCTTTCTGGCTTTCTTTTGGTTTAGATTTATCTGTAGGTATTCTTCATTTAGGTTATAAGATGGCCAGTTAACCAAACCTTCCCCATTAGGATTTCTGTGAACAACAAGAAAGAAAGAGTGAATGGCCTTTTCAGTAGTGGGGGCGGGCTGGGGAGTGAGGGGTAGGGGTGTGGAAGTTAACCACAGCAGTTAAGACTGAATCCACAAAACGGCTAATTCACTTTGGAGTCAATACAAACCAGTAATATGCGTAATGAATTTCATGATTCTTACCCATTTAGAGCAAAGTTAGCCCAGTACTTCATTAGAGTTCTACTAAGGTTCTTTTCTTCCCCTGTAACTTCACCTAAGAGACAAAATACAAAATAATTATTTCGTGTGGCAGAAATCAAAACATTGCTACTACAGAAGGAGCATTTCAGTCTGTGAATACGTTTTAACAATTTACTGATTACAACACAGGCATGGTACCTGCAATCCATTAGTAATACAGCAATCGTCAAGAGAAGATTTCAGCACTCTTTAGAAATGAGATTAGCGTAATTATCCTTATCCTACAAACTGGGGAATTGGGGTACAAGGAAATAATGTGATTTGCCTTGTAGCTTTTCAGGAAACAAGCAGCAGAGCCAAAAAAAGAACCCATCTCTGCTGAGTCCCATTACAGCTCAGGGAACGGGCCACAGGTTTTAGTTTCATAGATTTCATTCCAGCTTTGTGGGACTAAAATTCTCCCTATTATTCAGAGCATGATTAGGCAAAGATTTCTTCATTCTGATACAAGATGATGTCATTCCATGTCACTCAACACTTCAATAATATTAATTTAAATATAGTTACACATATGCCCACTGTATCAGGTAGGTGAATATAATTTTAGTTACAGTGTGTTATAAATGCATTTCAATGCATCAAGAAAAATATTGGCTATTTTAGTGCTTTCAGTAAATTCAGGCAAATAGAAAAAGAACTGTGTAGTGTTTTCTAGTGTAAGATAACATAAGTAAAAAAAAAATAAGCAAAATCAAAAAGCTCTAGTAACAGCTTAATGAATGCTTTTACAACATAGCTGGATAGCTCCGAAGATCTATGGAGTGAAAGGAAATACTTTCATTTATGTAGGCTTTGAGACAGGTTATGAACAACTGTGCAAATGGCAAAAATAAAAGCAGAAAAAATTGTGAATTCACTTAAGTAGAATTTCTGTGTTTATTTGTCAAAATAAGAACTGCTCCTAATTTGTTTCACCAGAAAGAATATACTCCATCCTGAGTATTCTTGTTTTAGGCATATGCAATTAAAGCAAATTATTGGATTCATAAATATTCCTGAGGATGTGACATCTTGTATCTAACTGTTCAATGACTGGCACATTCATTTGGACTGTAGCAACATGTGATTCTGTCTAAAGGAACCAGAACTTCCAGAATCCTGTGAGAATGCCCAAACTGACAAGGCAAAGGCAATTTTGGGAGTACACCCTTAATCCTTCCTCAATGGACTGGTTCAATTTTGAATAAAATGCTTAAATATTGAGTCATGGGAGAAAACAGTTTTTATCCTATCCATTAGATCTTCATGCAGACAGTAGAGTTCCAAGCCTCACTCTAATCAACAAAACTGGAACACTCTGCAAAAGGGACCCCCATTCTCTGGAGCCTGACAGCCTGTGGGATTTCCTGGAAAGGAGGAGACATTAGCTGAAATGTCTCAGGGAAAGAAGAGAGCCTAGACTTCCTGCTTCCCAAGCACTCTGCTAATCCCCTGCAAGTTTAATTGACCTTTCCTTCAATTTACTTTTCAGCCAAAGTTATTTGGCAAATTCATGAGCAGTGCTCATACAATGACGGTGATGTTTTCTAGTAAATGTCCTATTTCTATGTCCTATTTGCTAAATTGTTGACAACGTGTAACTTACTGTGCTTCAGAAACAGCAATGTGTACGTGATAAAGAATGGAGAAGAGTAAATTAGTGTTAAATGAAGTCTAACAGGAGAAAAGGTTACACTTTGGTCTCACTGTTAATATATGCACTTCAGTCTGATTAAAATGGAAGTAGCACTACTGAATAGAATAATGCCAGTGTTAACAGAGTAATTTATATGTTTGAAATATACTAATTTATATATTAAATTATAAAATAATATTGAATGTTCTATTCCTTACTACATAGCTGAATATCACCGGCTAGATATCGTCCTCCAAAGACAAAGCCAACTTCATCTCCATGATCAGCTTTCACATACTCTGGTTTACTATCCCAGTAGGAAGTGGGCTGATGCTGATATTCAAAGAAGTAGGCAGGAGCTCCAGACTCTAGAAGACATAGCATTTAGAGAGTTAAAGGAGAGATGCATAAATTACAGCTGACATCAGCTGTTTAAAATGTTACTTTAAATGTGCCCAAAGCTTTATACCGAGCACATTTTAAATTTAATGTTACATTCAAATATGTATTTTTATTTTTAATTAAAAATTAAGAACCCTGAGCACTCACACAAAAAATTGAAAGATTCACCCCAGGAAAACTTACAGAAAACAAAATAAGATCAAATTATTTTCCAGTTCGGGGTATCTTGGCATGGCTTTTCTACATTTATGTACCAGAAAATCTCCAGACTACAGAGCTGCTGACTTCCCAAGTGGCAGCGGGCCAAAGGGCAAATTCCAGGTTGCTTTAATATGTTTTAATTTTTAAGCCTGTATACTTCAGTTAGTTAGCAAACATTTACCTGTGTTCTCATGCTCTGCTCTCAATATGTTGTGACTATGAGCACAAGTGCAAGACATTAGCATAAAGAAAAAGGAGTACACATACACTTGCTTCACACAATCCTGCAGACCTATATCACTCTTCACCCTCAAGTTCCAGTGGGAATCTCAAGAAGGGCTGCCTACACATGACAGGATTTGCATCTACATAATTTGATCCAGCACGTAGTAAGAGGTTTGAATATCCTGATGGTGTTCATTAGCTCACCCCTATGATACTTCAATGCTTTAATGGATGGCATGACAATTACTGCATCCCCTAGCAAGTCCAGAAATTGGTCCCGTAGCTCAGCAGGATCATCTGTGTCTCCTAGATATTCATCCACTATCACAGGCAGAAGCTCTGATGGTACATCCTACGAGAAATAGAGGAAACAAGAAACAAACACAAAAATTACTGGAATTAGCAATTAAAATTGCCGTCTTTTAAGCTTCAGAGATTCTGCAAAGGCACAAAGGTCCAGGGTAGCACCCATGTTGATTGGAAACCATGGTGGCAAATAAAACGGATTCAGACTTTCTGTGGGGAAAAAAGCCATCACCAGAAAACAAGTCACACAGACCACCTCAGGTCAAATTTGCAACAGATTTATGTGGGTTAAAACTCTACGGGAATCAACAAAGATTCAGCAACTTCTCATGATAATACCTTTGGATTCTGTTTACTTCAGGAGAAAGGAGATGGGAATACCAAAAGTCCTTGAAACATTTATGGACTATCAGACTACAGGGCAAGATCAATGGGATCTCCTAACACAGCTTACATTTTTAGTGTTGGAATTTTCTGCTTGAAAGATACATTTCAAAACTAGGAGTGCAAAGTAACTACTTTAAAAGTTACACTTAATTTAATGTAAACATATTGAAAAATCCTGCCTTGAAACCTATTAACCAACAGATTAGCCGTCGGATAGCCTAAGATTAGGGACACTATTACAGTAATTCCAGATAAAAGTACATAATATAAAAGTACTTGTTCAGGGGTGTAGAAGGAAAAAGGTGTTTCGCCAAATCCCAAGCCTGACTCAATCCGCTTTCTGTGTAACCCCCTATGCCCTAGTTCTGTCAATTTTGCTGGGACTCTCCCCAAAGCATAACATGACCTCAAGTCTTAGTAACACTATGACATAAGCAGGAAATTAAAGAACGCCAAACTTCATAAATCTGTTACATGCATTAAAAAGCAATTTCACTTCTCGAATTAGATTAGTGTGACAGTACTTACCATCATTGGTAGTAAAAACTCTAAAGTTGAAGTGATTGATTTTTTATCTCCTACATCCTTCAAACCTGGTATTTTTGATGTCTGCACAGAAAAAAAGAACGTTATTAGCGCCATTCAACTTCTCGAATATTTTTATCACTGGAACTATAGTATTGCACTTTATTCTTACTACTGGTGTTTGGTTTTGAAGCATCATATATGCAAAAATGCAGTATGATGCAGCAGCTGTCTTGAAAAGCTTGTATTTACTACAGTAAATGTTTCCTTGGTGAAGGCTTCTACATAAACAACTCACAATTAGTTTACCCTTAAATTAACACACATTGTTAAGAAACTTTAAAGAATAGAAAGCATTAGGGCAGAATTGAAGTAAAAAGTTGCCTCAAAGGCTTATTTGCCCTCTGGTAGGGGGGACTTTTAAGAGTCACTGGCAGCCCCTCTGTCTCTAGTTCAATTGTTTGAACCCTTTGAAGTAAAGATAAGGCAATGCTCCTCTGTTAGAGCATTACATAAAATGACTCTTCTGTCTGCAAAATGAATTAGAACAGATTTTACTTTACATTTTTATTCTTGGACTCAGTACCAGCACACTCCCAGAGACACGCAGTTACTATGTAGATTCAGAAGGAATGCTTTGTACTACACAGATGAACATGAATACTTAGGAAATGAAGAAAAGAGGACAAGGAAGAAAGAGGACACAAATCCACCTCCCGCAGTTTTGTGCACTGTATAGCAACTGCTCTTTTTTTTGAGTTACCTATGGAATTCATATGGGGAAGAACTTACGCACTGACAATGGGTTGGACACCTGCATTATCCCCGTACTCTGTCCCTGATAAGATTTTCAAATGCTAGATCTTTCTGCATCGTAACAAGGAACACAGGGGCAATGGTATAACCAGCAGTCAGAGTCTGTGATGGCATAGAGGGTAAGCTGTTTAAGGTGATCAGTGTCACATTTTAAAACATTCTATGAAACAATCTTGATCACTGTGTGTTGTGGGGGAAAGGATTCATTTTACTTTTCTTTCAGTAATAAGCCCTTGACTGTTGCATTCTTTTTCCTCTCTCTGCCCGGATAACGGATTAAAATTTTAGGATAAGGAATTACTGTATAAAATTGATGTTCCAAGGATGTCCATGTAGTTTAACTTGCAGGATGACGCCTGTCTCATTGTTTTGTGACCAACTGGTTCTTGGTCACTACAGAATCATAATGCAAGCAAAGTTTACCTTGTATATATTTCCAAAAATGCAAAGCATTTTGGCCATACTTAAAAGGTGTCCTACCAGAAAATACCTTCTCAGGGTTGCCTGCGTTAGTTAATACAAACATTCAAAAAAATGAAGAACAGCCATAAAATTACAGATCTAGTGTTCCAGCCAAATTCATTGTTGGTGACTCCTATCATCAACAGAACTGCATTAAATTCTTTTCCAGTCAATATCTCTTCAGATGACTTATGAAGAAATACTCCATCCAAAACTAAGGGTATGGATAGGATTTCCTGAAGGAGGAGAAAAAAAGATTAAATTACTTGTTAATAGTATTTTCCATTTTTCCTTCAAGTCATATAACAAAATGTCCACATTTAATGTTCCAAGTGCAAAAAAGAGCTTTAAGAAATCTGAGTATCTACAGCCACTCTAATAAATTTACAGTTTTACATGAGTATAAAATGCAAGCCTGGTTGGGTCATGGTGTGGAGTAATGTAATAATTTCCTGACCCTGTGCTGCTTCTAACTGACACTAAAGCATAGGTATGCTCAAGTCTTGTTCACAACTTTACAGGTACTGTGACACTTCACTGAAAATTCTAAAGAGAAATTATGTGAAATTATTTCAATATTTAGGGATATTTTGACAAAAGTTAAGAAAAATCAACTTTGGAACAGGCCATCAATGAACTCTGGTCAGAGGCTGAGCTGGGCTGAAGTTTTGCAAGTGTGCCATTAAAAATATCTGCTACTAAGTAAAGTTTCACCTACCGTACTGTTAAAGACTATATCCTTTGCTTCTTGGTTCCCTAAGCAGTTTATCAGTGAGTGTGAATTGCTTGTCTCACATTTAAATATACTTGCAATTTTCTGAAAATTATTAACAAAGAGAAGAACTGTTAGCTATGAGGTGGTCTTTGAGAAATTTATGAACAGAAAATTATTATACACAGTACAGTTAATAGTTTTATTTAAGGTCAGATTTAGGTGAGCTTGATAGGTCTTTGAGTCTTCTATTTTACTAGAAATACTACAATTTGATCATGAAGTGAAATTGTTCTGGTATACTTCTCTTTCTTGCTATATTTCTATTCTCTGTTCTACAACAAACCTTACTGTAGAGGTAATATGAGGTTGTATCATAAATCAAATAATGAAAGAAAATTCACAAAAACAATTTATGAGAGATTCACATTGTTACTACGTGGCATTTCAGGAGGAGAAATGAAAATGTACTTGTAGAGAGGCATTGAATTTTAAAGTTTCTGGGTTTTGGGTTTTTTTTAAATTAATTTACTTCAAATAAAGGCACTCCATAAAAGACTACAGCTGAATAAAAATTGAATGCCTCTTCTGGATTCTAATTAAACTTTCAATAATAAATTTCATAGTTACTGTTTAAGTTACAACGTGCACGAAAATGGACATATGAGCTTGGCATGTGTATAACTGAAAATACCTAATCAACTCACAGATTTTATAATCACATAACTGTACAATCTATTTCCAACACCAAAAGAGACTAAAAACAAATAGACTTTTGAATGAAAATGTACTTAGTGCTAATCTGTATATTTACAGGTATACAGAATAAATTTGATCAACTTTGTTGCATAATATGCGATCAGATTTTCGCCTTTTCTCTTTTAACCAAATTATCAGAGATAACCCTATTTTAGGTTATAAAGGCTTTAAAATGAAAAAAAAAAAAGGGGCCTACCTTAAGATCTGTTGAAAGAAGTAAATCTTTATCAGAGGGGATTAGAATTCCACTCTCTGATATTGCTTTATGAAAGAGACCCTTACACAAAGGATATAAAACCTGCCAAGAAGTGAAGAACAGAAAGTGTTTATTCTACATTAAGGTCCTTATCCCATAACTTTATGCTTGACTAGACTGCTGGGTTCAGTGGGGAATTACACATTTTTATGTGCTTACAGGGGAAGTGTCCAGACTTAGCACAATGTGCCATTAATCTTACTTTCAAAAATCAGATTAAGCATGAAATGCTACACTAATAGAGTTTTTAAAGTTTGTTTTTTTTTAACTTTACTTTTTAGTATATCTACTGCAGGCCTACATGTGCAAAACCAGCAAGATCCTGCAGATGATACACCAAAGAGTGTGACAGATCCTGGATCTCCACCAAAGTGTTCAATATTTTCTTGGATCCACCGAAGAGCTGCTACTTGATCCAAAAATGCCCAGTTCCCAAGAGGGTGTTCATCACCAGTACTGAAAGAAAAGCAGTATAAGACAATTTCTCAGGAAGAGTCATACCAGAATTCTAATACCAGAATAAAATAAACCTCGCCAACTTACATTTTGTGCAAAGTGTCATATTTGGCCAAGGAAAGATCTATATAGCCTACTGACCCAAAGCCCTTCATAGTCAGATCTAAGCCCTACAGACTTGCCTCTACTGTTTGTTCACCCATACACAGATGGATTTCTGGCCTTTGCACTATATGATTTTTCACTTTACACACCAATGGATGTAAGTAAAGGCAAGAACAAACATCCTATCCAGAACCAAATCAGCCCAACTTCGATCTGAAAGCAGGCTACAATCAAATGACAATGCAAATGGAATTTACGGACATTTCTTATTGTTCTTGAGTCCTGATGTCAGTGAACTATGTACATTTAAACCACTGTAGCAGTAGGAAGGTGGTATACAAGTTCAGCTGATTTAGAAAACAAAACTACCCATGCTTTAAGCATGATAGGAAGTATTTTGTAAAAAGCAAAATAGGTCATCTTACTCGAAGTATCCAAGGAGCCCGAGTCTGTACTGAATTATTACTACCACAATATTCTCGTAGGCTGATGGTGCAGAACCATCATACCTAGAAGCACCACCAAATACAAAATTGCCTCCATGGATCCACACCATTACCTTAGAGAAAAAAGGGTGAGACACACTTTTATACATTGCTTGGTAGATTTCATTTGAAAAAGGAAGACAACATCAGAGAATTAGGAACTCTAAATCACTGAAGCTCAATGGGAGCTCAATTTTACGTTGGTGGACTTTCAATTTTACATAATATTATTTTTGCTAATGCAGCACCACATTTTCAAAAGCAATTAAGTGACTTAGGAGCTACCATTAGGTGCAAACTTTGTACAACACAAGTTTGTACAATGGGTTTACATACAGGTAATTTGTCCTTCTTGTTTGAACCAGTAGGGCTGTAAACATTTAGATACGAACAGTCCTCAGAAGTTTGGAATGGAATGTGTTTTTCTTTAAAGTTTTTTTCAGCTGTTTTCAACATGGACAGATCTTGAGGACATCTTCACAAAAGAAAGGGAGTGGTTTATTAATAATAAAACTGCAATGGCAACAATGTAACAACGATAGAGAAAACACACTTTCTTTTGCCCCGGAAACTGAATTCCCACAGGATGCTCGAACTTCGTGTTACTTACATATAGTTAGAGGTGCAGCCTGTAAAAGCACAGCTCTATAGATAAAAAGCTGAATTATTTCAACACAGTATAATGAGAAAATGTGATTTCCAAAGACAGGAACTTCCTAGGAATTCTCTGTTGTTCCTAGTTTATGAAATAGTTCCTGGTTCTTATGAAATATTTCAGTACTGGCAGCGTATTCACTACCAGTCAATACAAGCTCCTTGCCAAAATATAGACCTCTGTACCCTAATAAACACGACAACACTGACAAACATGAGCAAGTAAGTCCTCTATACAAATGAACTGAATGGCTCTCACAGTGGTGGGTAAGAAGTTGCATCTCTCAGATCATTCCAGGGTTCAGGTTGTTCAGGTGGGGAAAACCTCAAAGATCCAACAGGTGCTTTTGCAAAAGGAATCCCAAGGAAAACATTTACAAGTCTGTCTCCTTCACATTTGTTTGTCTCCCTTTGAGCCGTCCAAGCGCGATAGTCACTTCTGGCTCAGCACCAGTCTGACCTAAGTAATATATAAGGTAAAAAAAAAAAAATTGCATCTTCATAATTATCAGACAGACCTTTCAATGAAGCATTTTTAACTGATTGTTTAATTTAAAAGTTTTCAGCTTGTTCCTTTCAATTTTGTTCAGTTTTCATTTTGCTTTTGTGCAATGACAGACACTCCCTGCCAAACATTCCCATAGCTGGCTCTGTGAATGACAACTGGAGCTAGGTAAGACATAGTTTACTCACTGTGCAAAAGCATAATGCTTAAAAACAAATTTCACAGCAAACAGCAATTGTCAAAATCATTAACATTTTATAAATGTATCATTCAGCAAGATCTTAAAAATATTTTGTTTAGATAATTCAGAAATGGTTTTGCTTTCTAAGCTTAAGAAAGATAGAAAGTTTTATTTTCATAAAATCATCTCAGAAATTGTTTAATCTCACAAAAGTAGTAATTTTTGAATCAAGCTTATTATTCAGAACTACTTGCTATTTTTTATACAGTTCCCGAGTCTCTGGGTTGTGATAGCTTTGGGAAGTGCGTCAATTTCCCATGAACTTCACCTGGAACTGTGCAAATATGCATTGTAGAACATAACTTGCCTCTTATTTTTTATAATTCCTTCAGATCTTTCTGGAAAATCTGTTCTGTTGCACTTATTTTTGTTCCAGTCCAATGTCAACAGCCCTGGAATTTTTGTAGATTCTTCTTGTGGACTGGGAAGACAGACCAAAACCAGCAGAGAGATTTCAACATATTGGAATAGGGGTGTGCACCTGTTTGTGTATGGATACATCCATCCATTCACCTATACATGCACATATACATGAGGCAGGGAGCAAGGAGGTGGAAAAAGTAGGATGCCATGAGGCTACTCAAGTTGAACACTTTCCATGAATGAATATGGACTTCTTGTGCTGCCAAACTGAATTCTCTTTATCCAATTAAAACCAAACCAAAAGAAAGAAAACAAACCCCACTTTTAAAATCAGCCAACATCTTTGCCACTAAGGGTAAGTCAGCTCAGTCAGCTTGGTATTTCCTAAACAGCCAGAAAAATGATGCTTACCAACAAAATGTATTATCCAAAACAACATACAAGGCCAACTTAAGATAACAAAGGATTAGATTAAGAAGTGAACTTTAATGTCAATGAAATCTATGTATTAACTGAATATAATACAAAACCAAGATGAAAGCAGAGATAAATGGAAACTTTGCTCACAGGTAGTTTGCTATCTTATTTAAAATATCAGCAGCTGTGTAAACATACCAGTAACCTTCAGAACCGGTCTCGCTGGGGGCAAACCCAATCTGGCCCAACTCCCTGCTGTCGAAAGTACTCCTCAGGTAACCACTGTTTCTGTAAGGCAGTGTTGAGCACAGAACCACAATATACGTCTTTTTTTCCAGCTGCAACGTCTTCTGAAGCAGCAAGTCTCAGCTCCTTTCAAACCATCTTTTCTTTCTGTCAGCTGCCGGGGAAACTGCTGCCCTGAGCCTGGAGAGCACACTCACGTCTTCTCACCGCGACCATGACTTGATGTAGCAGGCATGAAAAAATCCAAACCCCATACAGGTATTTTTTTGAGAGAGAAACAAAACATATAGCAAGGAAGTTAAAACAGATTAATATGTTTACACAGGAGTATATGCCTTAACCCCATGATGAAGGGGCATGTGAAGCCAAAATGGGTCATCGTTACACTCTATCACTCTGGTTTCTTTACGTTTGCAGGTTTTTTAGCTACAGTTTGACTTTTCGAATTAATTAAAAGATGAAAGAAATCATTTTAATCTGGAACATTTTGTATTTAACACACAATCTAATCTGCCCATCCTTGACAGCACCAAGCTCGCTTCAGAGGGCCCTCACGGGCACTTTGGGGCGCAGCTGGCTCCACCGAAGCCGCTGGCTTTTCCCCTCCGGGTTTGGGCTCACGGCTGCGCAGCACTCGAGCGGGCTAACGCTTCCTTCCAAGCCGCTCCCCGGCGCTGCCGCCCGGGGAAGCGGCACTGACGTTCGCGTCTCGCCCGCAGGAGAGCGCTCCCGCCACGGGCAAGCGCTGACCGAGCCCACCCGGCACCGCCCGCCGCCGCCGAGTCCCCGCCTCCGGTGCGGCGGCGAATGGCGGCCGGGTGCCTTCCGGCCCTTCAGCAGCGGAGGCGGGGAGGGCCGGAGCGGCGGACATGGTGGGCCCGGGCCCGGGCGGCGGGGCGGCGCTGGAGAACGCCAACCCGCTCATCTACCGCCGCTCGGGGGAGCGGCCGGTGACAGCGCGGGAGGAGGACGATGAGCTGCCCGACTCCATCGACGACCGGGAGATCTTCGATATCCTGCCTGCCGGGCGGGGAGAGCCGGGCCGAGGGCGGGCGGGCCGGGGTCGCTGGGGCGGCGGCGCAGGGCAGGGCATGGCGGTGCAGCTCCCTCCGCTTTCCTTAACCCCGCACATCTCATTCGCTCCATTAACGACCCCGAGCACCCGCTCACCCTGGAGGAGCTGAATGTCGTCGAGCAAGTGCGAGTGAAGGTGAGGTCCCCGCCGGGACGTGCTCACCGCCCCGGGACCGCGGTCGGCACTGCCGGCCGGTGAGCGCGTGCCGTGCTGCGGGCGGCGCGGCCCCAGCCCCCCGTTATCCGCGTTGTCTTTATAACGTTAAAAGGGGTTTATTATAGCAGCCTACTGCAGCTAAACGTAGTATTTTAAAACGATAAGCGGCAAAGTGCAGCTTCCGAGTTGCATTTCACGTAAAATGCCTCCAGCTAGCTTGGGGTAAGGCCAGTGCGTTTTGTACGTGGAAGTGTTTGGTTTTCAACAGGTGAATGACGCAGAAAGCACTGTGGCAGTGGAGTTCACTCCCACCATTCCTCACTGCAGCATGGCAACGTTAATCGGCCTCTCCATAAAAGTAAAATTGATCAGATCTCTGCCTGAGAGATTTAAGGTGAGTAATCAAATCACTCTGGGAAGCGGAAGAGGAGGATTGTGTTTGAGAAGAAAAAAAAAAGGGGGGTGGGGGAAGAAAGCTAACTAACTTACAGTGAGACATAACTAGAAGTTGTTTCATATTATGGGTGAGGGAGACACTCCAGGAACCAGAGAGGGCAGTGGACTAAAATATCAATGCAGAATTATCATTCTGTGACAGTCACGGCAAGGGGTCTTGGAGGAAAGGTACCTGCAGTGCTCTGCAGCACGGGAGGAGAAGAGGTTGGTCCATCAGCCCCCTGTCTGAAGGAGGCTTAAGCAGATGAGAATCCAGAATATTCTGTGATTTTAGACTTTAGTTTATTCTGCTATAAACAGTAACTAGTATTGGCAAGAATGTCCTTTTTTCCCCCTCTTTTTGTTACTATCTTATTTTTATTATTAAATCGTTTGAACTTGAGCTTCCAACGTTTTGTTGACTTGTCTTCTTTCTCTTTTGTGATGCTTTTTAAGCTGGATGTTCATATAACACCAGGAACACATGCCTCTGAGCATGCAGGTAAGGTTTTTAGTGCTTTGTTACATGGTTGTCTTAATTTTTTTTTTTTTAAATTTTGAAAATTAGAGAGGAGAGAGACTCCCACACCTGCAGAATGGCTGTTTAGTATCTGGGACTTTACGTGCATCAGCTTCTGGGAGATGGTACAGAACAAGAATATGTAATAATGACAATTAGATATGTTCCGTACCATACCTTAAACATCTCCTCGGGCAACCCGTGCTCAAAACTAGTCATTGATTTGCCTGGGTTATGCAGGACTTGAAAAATATGGAGAGGCTGGGAGGAATTTCTTCTTGTGTTACACCTACGCATGGGTAGCTGTCTGCTGCTGAATCATAAACAGCTTGCTGGTTTAACTTGTGATAACGTGGTAGCTTTGACTTCAGACTGCAACTCTGCTGCAGAATTACGAGTCTACCTGAGCACCATAGCAACAGTGTGACTATGTGACTCAGTGTAAAACGCTTTAACAAAGACATTGTATTGTATACCACTGTTTTGACTAGTTTCTTGTGGTGTTTTTTTCTGCACAGTTAATAAGCAGCTTGCTGATAAAGAACGTGTAGCAGCTGCTCTGGAAAACTCTCATTTACTGGAAGTGGTGAATCAGTGTTTATCTGCTCGACCCTAACTGCCTGAAGAGGAAATCGTTGGTATTCTGCTATGTTAAACTAATTCTGTATATAACTGGTGATGCTAGTGTTACGCTATACATATATCTCTGAGCAAAATAAAATCACTTGGATTTTCTTAAAGAAATGTTTCATTACTCCTACAAAAAATAGTATGTGGGAAATTAGCTTACAGGCAGCTACAAAAACATAATGAAAATTGACTCTATTAGTCATTGCATAGGTGGGATTTTTCTTTAAAAAGATTTGTTTCAACCTGGTTTTAACCAGTTTCTCACTATTCAATATTAGTTATAGACTGCATTTTAGAAGTGGATTTTCCACACTGGACTTTACAAGTACATGAAGCTACTTTTAGCTTCAAATATCAAAAGTTGTGTAAGTTCATGTGTGCAAAGTTGTAACACATTTTAGCAGTAAGTGCAAACACGTCTAAATGATCTGCCTGTTTTTTGTTATATTAACTTGGATTAGCCAAATACGGAAGGCTCTTTAGACCTGTACAAAATGGGATTTATTGTTAATTACTCGTGGTAGGAAATACAGTATCTTAGAGGTAGGGATTTTTTTCATGCACCTGCTGCAATATAGGAGAGACTCGTTCATAGTTTTCAGTATGAACAGTCCAGCTACCCTCTGCAGAAAGACTTTCCTGGCAAAGTTTGACAGATAAATGACAAGTTTTGCTTTAAACATTTTGAGATTTAATAATAATACCTAGTCTATGCTTCTGGTCCGGGAGATGTGGCATGTACTAAACTATTGTCTTTGGCAGAAATTGACAACAGAAAAATTCATTAAGATAGAATTTCAGAACTAATTTGAACTTTTGTAAAAGATGTTTCTGATCGTGGACCACACAGAAAAATAACAATCTGTTAAAGAAATCCTATCAGGTATTTTGGTGCCTGCACACATGCAATGTTACCTTCATCGTCATCAGTCATCTGGAGAGTAACTAAGACACTTTTTTAAAAGTAGATGGTGCTCACCTATTTGATGGTAATGCTTTATATTTCAGTATTATTTTTCTCTTGGAGGGTCTCAGATGCTATTCTAAAAGCGATGAAGCTTACAAACACTGTGTAAATCACAGCCTAGTAGTCCAGTCTAGTCTGTGTTGAGCAACTGAGGAGACGGAGGCAGTGGTGTTCCAAGTGTGACATCTAAAGTTACATAGCAAAACAGGACAGAAACAAATCCAAATCTTCCCATTTCAGAAATGACGCACGCAGTTTGCACAGGGCTTGTACAGAAAGCCCACTCTGCAGCAGCCTTAATCTGCTTAGCATCCTTTGAATAAATCAGCACTTGCTTGGATATATGTATGACACTGTAAATAAAGACAATATTTATGTAGTATTAATACTGGAAAGGAGCAGAATGCCCCAGCTGTTAATACTATCTTTCCTCTCTGCCTCTCTTGCTGAACGACTGAACTGATTAGTTCTGACATTGCCAACGTTTGCACCACAAATAAAACTTCAATCATGGTAATGCATGCACGCAGCTAATAGGCAACACGCTCGGTTGGTTTAATTCTGTTTTCTGGTTTTGTTTTTTTAATAGAAAATGAATTTTGCTTTCCGACATTTGGGGAAGAAAGGAATGCAAATACGTGCCAGAGGGAGAACAGAAGGATGACTAAGCTGCCAACAGATGGCTTCAACCTGCACTGCAAATAGAGAAGGAATCAGTAAATTATGATTTGTTGAACCTCTCTGCTTGGCTTTCACCACTACATAATAATAGCGTTAAATAATTTACAAGGATGTTGGCACTTGCCTCATGAAGCACATTGTACTCAGTAACTCTGGAGGAGCACTTTGCACCATTTACCTTTTAAGAGAAGCAACAATATGTGGTTAGGTTGTTTGAATTTATAGTGTGTAGTCGGGGGATCACTTTTCAGTAAAGGGGCTCTATTGGGGAATACCAAAGAAAAGGTCTGACTTCTTGTACTTGGAGAAGTCTTATTACTTTAGACCCGGTGTGTTTCTTTAAGTGATGTGGGTGTTATATTTATGAGATGATAGACACAACAGTAAGGACAAACCACTGTTACTTTGCTGAAGATCACAGGTCTTCCTGTACAGGTTCCCTCAGCTTGGATACTTGCTGAATGATAGTGTACCACCAGTTCTAGGAAAAATCTTCTATTCCCTGGTTTTAATGATTGTTAGCTGGCTCCTGCTGTGTGGATATAAAGTGGGAGAAAAAAACATTAATTTGTTACAAATATTTCTCTTCAGACTTATTTTTCCAAAAAGCTACCCCTAAACTTAGCTTCTGGAATGCTTTGTAATAGGACACGCTTCATCAGAAACTATGACCCTTTAGAGCAGCTGTGTGTTGAATACATCCAGCCTTATTCAAGTCCAGGAAAAATGCCAGCAGCAGACATCTGTTTCACATTCCTAGGCTCTGGGCAGAGCCTTCCAGGGGTGGCTGAATGGCATTCACTACTCTGAATCTGCAAACACTGCAAAAGGAACTCCCTAGGGCAACTGGCTTCGTTGTGCACTAGAGTATCCTGCTGTGGTTTGAGCCCGCAGACCAACACAGTTCGTGCATCTCTGGTCCCACCACACTGCACATCCTTGGGCCTGGCCAAACAGTCCTGCTCCCTGGGAGTAAACAAGACTTTTTCCCAGCTGCTCCTGTACTGTTGTTGCTGCCTAGTACCAGCAATCTGAAATTCTTGAAGACTGTTTGTCTTCCAGTTTCGTGAGTGGTAGGGAAGCAGCTCAGCAGCTCTGTATCCAAACATGCAACTGAACTGTCTGGAAGACCGTCATGCTTCAATTGCAGTATTTCTTGTGCTCCTTGGGTGGAGCGATGTGTACCACAGACTGGCACCTGTTAGTTAAAAAAAGTTATTTCAGTCTTCTGGCCAAGCTTAAGATTCATGTGTATATGTCAATAAAGTGCTTTGATGAAGATCTCCCCCTGGAGTTTTGATTTATAAACTATGTGCTTCACAATAGTTTTTTTAATAGCTGTTAAAAACACTGCCCTGTAGCCTGTCAAGCAGACAACTATACCACTTAACCTTCCTTTACAAAATCCACTGTTTGGCGTAAATAGAGACTGAACAAATGGCAGAGTCAAATTTTTTCCCTAAACAAAAGTTTATAGCAAAATCTTGCAAATGTTACTGTGGAAAGGTAAGTATCCGCAAAGAGAATAAAACCAGAGGAAGGTGAGGCTATTACCTGTGTGTTTGAGTCTGCTGGTATGTCTCACAACCGTTTGCCAACATTTAATAAAAAGCACATAAAACTTTTTATTCCAGAAAATGCTAAAAATCATACACAATATTTTCACAAAACGTACAAACAGCAGAGAGCCCTCATTTTGTTAACACGCTTCAGTAGTTTCAGAAGGCATTGTATCACATTCTGTAACCTTCTTATGTATTTCTTAATTCATACATTTCTTCTTTTGTGTCCCACCTGTAAAGAGCTTTTGCATCCTGCAGTAGGTTATTTCCATTTCTTAACTTTCCTTTGTGGATCAAAGGAGCAGCCCTGTCTGCGGTGATAAAAACATCCTGGTTAGTTGGATGGTTGGAAACCCTGCTCTTGCAACTTCATTCCACACACTCATCAGGGTCACTGAGGAACTTGCCAGTTGTCTCACCAGTTTTGTTGCTTTTCAGCATCTTGTTGCAGCACATGCAAGCTTCAGATACCAAGGCTGTCCTCTTTAGCACAGAAGTTAAGAGTCTCTGGTTCCTGCCATTAGTTCAGCTCCCAGTGCAGAGCTGGAGGGAGAGAACAGGACAGAAGTTAATTTCCACCAAGTCTGTGGAACAAATATAACATGGGAATGGGAGCAGCTGCTGCTTGGGAGCTTTGGGAAAGCACAGGAAGAGAAAGAGAAGGAAACAACGGGCACTTAACACCTCAGTGTGCTGCCTGTAGCTGGAGGGTGCCTCCAGCCTCGGGCTGTGGCGACAGGGAGAACAGGAAGCTTCTACAGTGCTGGAGGCTTTGTCCTCCAAATTGCAAGGGAAATAAGTGAGCTCCCATTGCTGTATGCTAGACATGTCCCACCCCTTTGGTTTCCTTGTTCCCTACAAGCTGGATGCCTGAAGGGGAGATTCCCATGCGGGTCCTGTAGCTAAGGCATGGCCACAGCATGGCCCCCCTCTGCCCTCTTGCTGGGTTGTTATGCAGCCCATCCCATTACTGCCCTTGTGCTGCTGCGGATAGATATCAAGAAAGCCTTTGCTGTCCCACTGCAGGTAAGTCACAAACAGCAGGAGGAGTCAGGAGGATCAGGAGGACGAGTATCTATGTAAAACTAATGTTTTAAGTTGATAAAAGGAGATGTACACCTTGCCAGATTGTAAGTGCTGTCACCAAAGCGTGTGGGCAGCAGCTGTGTCCACACTGAGCCAAGCAGGAATACCCAAGCAACTGGCAAGTCATCACTGCTAAACTCTCTCTGCTGGACGTGATCCCATTATTTTGATGTAACTTTGAGATGATGGTTTATCATAGCACTTTTTTCCCTGATCTATCCAAATTAGTTTCATCCAGGTTCCCATCAGATGTGTCATACATGGCTTTGAACAAAATAACCTCAGTAGATTGTCAGGGGCTTGCTTAACGCCAGGAAGCCTGGCAGCTTGATTCCTCTACGCTTTCGCTAATGGAAGAGCTGGCACGTGCTCTGTCTAAGGATTATGAATGATCTAAGCAGCGATACTTTTTATTTCCCCTGCAAAGTGACAAGTAAGTAATCCATGTACTCTGAAATGCTTGCAGAGAGAAACAATAAATGCCAATAGATTAAAAAATTTTTCCTAACAGTTTTAACAGAACAAAACTAGTTCTATTACTGAAAATCAGAAAATAGTTTCGTTAACACTACAGCCAACTTTTTAAAAAACAGAAATACTTTTGAGGTAGACGGAAAATAATGATTAGAAATGAGTCACATAATTGTTTCTCTTCAAATTGTACTGACTTATTTTCACAACAATGCATTTTAGACATTGTTTTTCAAAATATAAGTCAATAACATAAAAAGCCTGTCAAATTCTACTTTACTAATGACTCTTACTAATGACAACATTGACTAGGAGCTTGAAACAGGAGCTGTTACTTAAACAATTTCTTCCCCTTTTCCTTCAGACTCACCATTCTGGGTCTGATCCCACAAGCAGAGCTTTAATTGAAGGTATACTCTGGATTATATTTTTGGCAGAGAAGTGATGAAGTCTTGCCACATTTATTTTTGTTGGTACGAAGAATATTGGGCCATTCCTAGTAAAACAATTGAGAGTTACTTTATTTCTCCAAACAAAAAGTAAACATTGTATCAGCTTTAACCTCAATCTTAATTGCCTTACTTTAAACACATATGCCATTTGTGTGTACACGTTTCAGTTTATCTGTAGTGTAAGCACTTAACTCCACAGGAGATGTACTTATGCAGTTACTAAGTCATATAATTAATAGTTTTCTGCATTTTATGGCCGAATAAATAAAGACTATACCTTAGATGCAAATTGTATATATATCAGATAATGTATCATACTAGTTTAGGACTTTCAACATATTCCACTAATCCTTGAAACTGCAGGAACTTTACTATGAATGTTATGAAGATGGTGTACCTTCCTCTGATGTTTCACTGTGATCTGGTCTTCATCCTCTTAGAAGTTGCTTGAGTCTTTCACTGACTACTAAGTTGTGACTTCTTGGCTTGCATGCCTATCTGGGCAATTTTTGCTTCACCACGAAGAATGACAAGATGAAAGAGACAATGTGGTATGAATTGTGCCTTGGTCCAGCTGGGAAGAATGGAAGCCATCCCACAGAACAGGCTCTGGAATACACAAATAAAATAACATGCCAATGAGAGGAAATACATACATGGAAGCTGCCAAGACCGTGGTGTAATGTCTCCAATTAGCTACATTCAGGTCTGTACCAGAGAAAATGCCACAGAAACTGCAATGCACAGAGCATGCACCCTCATAAACACGGACAACTTGAGAGGGTCTGCTGTGCTCCAGGGCAGATGTTTTCCCTGGCGCCCGCAGGTCTCCTGCCAGAGCCATGCACAGTCTGTCCCAGCCATGCAGGCTGCCCTGCTGCACCCAGACTGGGAAACAAAATTTGAAAGTTCTGTAAGTTAAATGTATTTTTGCATGTACAGAAAAATCATCAGATTAGTGAAATGTAGAAAATGGAACGTGGGAGAAATGGGAAACAGGGAACACCTGAAATCGCGAGCTGAGACTCTGAAACCCAAATGGCTCACCTCCATCATCCTCTGTTTGATGGGTTCATCGCCCTTATCCAGGGCACCAAGGCATCAATGACTTTGCTGTATCTGCTAGGTCGTGCCAGTTTTTGGCTTGCACTTAACCAAATCCCTTCACACACATAAAATCAGTGTTCACCATTCACAACAGCTCTGTTCCTACCCATAGCAATGAACTGTACATACAACAGGATGCCTTTTCCACTCATAAAATCTCTCTTTTAAAGCTGATGTGGTTTCAGCTGAGCTGAGATACAATTTATTTCAGCTGACCTGCTAATTATTGAAGCATCCATTTTAATTAGGATGATGGTTAATGAAATCTGCCATAAAATCATTTGTGGGTTTTAGTCTTTGTAAAAAACCTTACAAATATGTGATAGATACTGATAAATAAATAGGAATGGTATACAATGCATTGCTATTTTCTTTCATAGCTAATCAAGAGAAGCCTGTGTATTGGTATGACTTAACGGTGACAGGATGACAGACTCATTTCTCCAATGAACTGTTTTCTTCTTATAAGGCAAAAAAAGCACTGCATCTGTATGAGATCATCTAGAAAAGTCCTCCTTCCTGAAAAATACTATATTCTTTTTCGTTGCCTAGCTACATGCTGCTGTTACCTTAGAAGGCCGTCGATTCATCTGAATGATTCTGGTGATGCTGATGTGCTTGAGCAGAGGAGTAATGCAAATACATAAGCCTCTCTTTGGTACAGATTGTGAAAGTGGTGAGTGTGAAAAGAAAGAGTCTTTGTGAAAAGAATTGCTTTTCTGCCTTTGCAGAAAAGCAATTTACTGTATTCATCATATTGTTTTTGACATTAATTGTTGAATAAAGACTATTTCCCTCCACAGCCCTGCGTGCATGAGCAGGCAGTGAAATCATAGACTTGATGTGTTTGACGTGACGTTCTGATGCCAAGGACGCGTTTGCCTCATTCATGTTAATTACTGCTGTAAGTGTAGAGAAGGGAAAAGACTGTCAAGGCATGATTCTGATCTCATTTCCAAAACTGTAAACAGGGAAAAATGCCACGAATTGCAACTAATTTGCTGAATTTTGTTACCACCAGAGAATATGATGATCACTGAGTCCTTCTTTGAATGTAAGTAGCTTTGATGATTTGGAAAATTAAGGAAGAAACCTCTGACAGGGAACTCGGCCTTCAAGCATGAGACACGCAGAGATTGAGAGCTGAGCAATACTTCCCTGGCACTTCCCCAATGCGATCAGCAGCTCAGCATGCCACTGCCTCGCCAAAGATTTCAGCATGCTGGCATTCACTAGATGTGGGGAAGTTGCTTGTGGGAGGAATAAGATGAATGGGGAAATAAAGTTATTTCTTGCCTGCTTCACTGTAACTGGTTTGGGTATAGAATGTCCTTGATATGCGTCAAGATTTTACAGTTTTATCTTTAGGACTGAGAGACTTTTAGCACCGGAGTTTTGATTCAGCTTTTTCTAGTTAGGACTGGCTTTGAAATAAAAATCTGCATTTGCTTTCATAAAATAATATTTTTCAATCTACTGTCTATAACCCTCTTTATATAAGGTACACGTTTCACACCATTCTATTACCTCAGTCTATGCTTGTGCTCTCTGTATTTTATCGTGAGCCTAGATCCTGATTTTTTCATATTTTTTGGAGACAAAGTGGTAGATAATGAAGCATATTGTGATTTTCATAATTATTATTACACTCTTCCTCAAGAACAAAATGAGAACTTTGACAATTTACAGTTAAAATAAGAAAGTTTATTTGATTCCAGTAAAATTCTACAATAAGAGTTTTTGAGGTCTTCATCAGAATATCTTGTACAGCAGCAGAGGCAAAGTAGGAAATGAGACATTTAAAAGAAGCAGAGATGCCTATTACTGCTATGATGCAAATGTGGATTTGCTGAACTCAGCACATTCCAACCAGACAGATTCTGAGTCTCTCCTGGAGCAGATTATAACATCTCTCGCATCCAAATTCCTACACACTTTACATGAATGATTCCATGACATCACTCATCACAGGAAAAGACACCATAAATTCTGCACTGGGTTATAAAGAAGTATAAAGCCTTTCTAATTCAATTTCGTAAGTCTCCCCTGTGACTGCGAGTTTTTGTCTCTGCTTCAAGCTTTCATTTGCTGTAATGAAAGGGAAATGGAGCTTTCCCCACAAGGGAAACAAGATCAGACTTTATCACCTAAAGCAAAAAGGCAGCTATGTTTTAATTCTGGAGTGGTTACCACCACTCCCCACCAGGAGCCTTAAATAAGGAGCAGCGATTCTAAGCACTATAAATGCACATCTGGACACAAACCTGAAGTTCTCTGTGTAAGAAAACATAGACTAAGAAATCCTTGTCCTTTTTTCTTATCTAGTACACAGAAGAGGGCAGCACAGCTGAAGTTTCATTTTATATTGCCACAAACACTACGAATTGTGTTTCTGTCTTACATCCTTCCCTCAGTGATGGCTCTATCCGACTCTGCAACTGGGAAGCGTGTTGGTCATTTCCTCAGAGGACCACAGGTCTGTTTCTTCTTATGGGTTTTCACTGCAAGGAGACTTTTCCTTGTTCACCTGTCATATTCACGGAAACATCTACAATATGATCACTTTATCCAGATTTTCAGACCCTATCTCCCCAGATCTTCTTTTCTTTGATATCTCCGTAACACGCTGCAACATAAGCAATGCCTTGACACTGGTGCAATCTGCTGTGCTCCTGGCACCCTCACTGTAATCTCTTGCTACAGAGAAGTTTTCCCTTACAATTACACTTTCCTGCTGCAAGTTTCTGTCCTTTTTTCTGCAGTACTATGTGGAAGATGCCTGCTAACAGGCAACTTTTGAAGACACTGTCCTGCAGGTATGTGGAAGAAATGGACTCTGCAGTTTACCAAGGGCAGCTTTAGGCTGTTTTCTACCGAATTTCCTGCCTAACAAATCCTTAGTTCCTCAATAAAAGACAGTTACAGTAGATGCATGAAAACATTACTCAGTTCCCAGTAGACAACGTAAACAGATGCTAGGAATTCTCAGGATTAACAAAGAAAGCAGAAAGCATCACTGTCCACGGTGGAAGTCCACAGACACATGTAATTTGAATAATCTGTGTTTCTAACCTGTCTGCTTCTTGTCCACTAACTTCTAAAAAGATTACTAGAACAGATACAGAGAAGGGCAAGTAGGGATCGTGTTTATACAGGGAGCAACTGAATTCTCTAGGTTCGTCAGCCGAGAGAGGTAATTAGCAAAGAAAGCTACAAAATCATTATGTGTATGAAGAAGACTTAAGGGAAATCTTAGTCTCTGCTTCACAATACAGTAAATGGAGGTCTTACAGGATATCAACAATCTACGTGGGTTAAAACGCAATTAGAAAAATACGCAGAAAAAACACATCAAAGGCCTCTGAACAAAAGGAGTACTTGTAGCCTGGTAGTTGTATGGGGGGAGTTTTAACTGTGTTTACCATGTTCTTATTGTCCATTCTTCTTTAGCTATCTGCTACTGACAGCTGCTGGAAACTGGCTGTAAGTTGAGTCTGACCCAGTACAGCTCCTATAATTTGTTATTGTAAATAGATTCATTCCGCTTGCCAAGAGCTACTGCTGGTAAACAATAAATCTTACATTTGCAATTTGCTTACTTACCACTGTGTACTTCTTAGTAAGACAGACAGCTATTTACTTTGCTCGCTCCTTAAAACAAGTGTCTGTTGCAATCTGTAAATTCAGACACCTTTTCATGGTATCAGACTTCTAGATATTTCTTGTAAACGGCCTCTGAAATCCACACTAAGGAGTATACATCCCAAAGGAATTGTAACAGGATATTTAGCATTCCACTCGTGGATGGATGATGTACGTCATGCACATTGGCTGTGACAGGTTTAATACTGAAAAAGAGGAATTAGGGGTGATAAAAGAAAATAATTATGGAAGCATCTTAGGTCATGTTCTGATTTTACTCCAAACTTGAAATGCAATAGGAGCAAACAGCTGATCACATACAGTACATGCTAATGAGTCCATTCCACAGTGACTGAGGTAACTAGGTGGTATCCAAACGCTGACTCTTGTAGCAGGGTACAGCACGAGTGGTTACGATGTCAGTAAGAAGTAAACACAAATCTGAAAAACTGAAAATCAGCGCAAATTTGAAGTTAGACTGAGACAGAATGCTTTTCCCAAGTATATTCTAACAGGATAGTTTACTAATAGTATGGTGCACTCTGTGAAAAAGAAGTGGAGGAACTGAACAGGCAAAAATAAAATTAGATGTGCCACTTGTGCAACTTCTTTTTTTCAGAGCAATGATTCACTTGGTTCAGTTGGTCATGAGGTTACCTAGTAGTAGAAGTTCTTGAGCTTACTCAGAGCAGTGAGAAAATCAGAGCAGCAGGAAGATGAACCACATTTCCAGTTATTCTTATCCCAAGTTATTTTTTGCACTTTTGCAAGAGTTCCAGAAAGACAGAGGCCTTTGCTTTACGTTACAATCAATGAACTTCACAATTAATTATTTTATAATTTTCTACCTGAAAAACACAAACAGCACTACGTTCTTTTGCACTGCCTATCAGTGACCTTTAGAATTTCTGGTCTTGAGCTGAGATGAAGCACAGCAGCTGTGAGAGGAACCAACTTCTGATTAATTTTGTGGATATAATAATGGATTTAGTTAGGTTTCTCCTTGCATTTCCCCCTCGGCACTCTGTGCGAGCTTTCTAAGCTATGTCAATTTCTATCGACTGACTCCAAAGCTCACATTTCTCCCAAGTTATTGTTGCAGCCCCAATTCATGGCTACCTCTCTCAATCAAAAATATTACCTGTCATTAAGTGCGAGAGTAATTATGAGAAAAAGCATGGCTCCTTGGCCAAAGGAGTGTGCTGCCTTCCATTGGGAATATCCAAATGCAGGTTTAGCATGGATGCAACATTTATCAAGCTTTCTGACAAAGGAGTTAGTGCTAAGACTGAAAGCTCCACCATTGCTACAGTTATTCGCACAGTTCAAACTGTAGCCTACTTTTAAATTTCTATATATTAACTGCAAGATAATGCAATGTATCATATGCTACACATGAAAAGGTCTAATATGTATCTGCATACAACCCACAAACGGAATCAGTTAGCCTGTATCTGTTCAGTGCACACTAATCTGTGATTTTAAGGGTGATGGCAAGGAAAACTTGACACCACATTTGCACTATATCCTAATTTTTTAGGATAAGGAAAAAATGTGTTGGCTTTTTTTTTTTCTAATTTCCCTGTACTTCCACCTCTCTTGCTTAGGTGAAAAAACACATTTCCTACTGCTGCCTCTGTCTCTTCTCCCACTGGCCTCAGTCTGTCAGTTCTGTAATTAAAATAATAGTAAAAGCTGCTATTTCTTTTTTAGTTCAGGTATTTGGGAGGTAGCCAGACCCATGTTTTGCAGGAGTAATGCTTCATATAACTTGGCAAGAACAGGCCTTTTTGGGTATCTGCAGTTTGTATAGAAATAACTTCACCCACATAATGGCTGATTAATTAGACTTGAGGCAGTGTAGGTGAGTTGAAAAGTAAGGAGAGGAGAAACCCACGCCTTCCAGTATAGAGCCATGCGGAGAACACTTTTCTCTCAAACTTCACTGCTGCTAATCCAGTCTTTGGGCTGTCCAAAATATTTCTACTATTCCTAATCAAATGTGAAACAATTCCAATGTAAGACAGCAGCAAAAGCAAAAACTGGAATTCAGTGATAATATTAATTCGATGTAAAAAATATAAACGCTATTATAATATGGCATTTGACCTTGAACAAACACTGGTGAGGTAGAATCACATATAGTTAATTCAACCCCAAACTTCTGCTTTTTTACCTGAAAATTCAAAGAGAAGCAGGTTAGGTTATACAGGCTTAGTTACCACCGCACCCCCTGCAAAGTCTGTGCTTGTCATTTAGACTGTGAAATGTACTCTGCACCTAATATAGCATAAAGAAACTCCAGGCACACGCTTTATTACCCCAGGAACAAATAACTGGAAAAACAGGATCAGACTGCAGGTTTTACATTTTCCGTATGATGAAAAGCACTCAGGTCAAGAGAGTGCACTAGAAGGGAACACTGACACTTCTTGAAAGCTAGAGGAAAACTGAAAGGGTAAAAAAGGAGAGAGATAATAAGAAAGGAATGAGATAACAGAAAAAAAGAAACTGGATATGCTACAACAGTAAAATACAAAGAAAGGCACCTTCAGTGAAAAGCATATGAAATAAGGAAAATGAAAATAATACGAAGATGAAATGAAAGTGGAAAAAAAATGTAATCCTTTTTAGAGAGCTTCATGCTCAATTTCACACAATATAGGACATCAGTGTTCCTTTCCTTCTACGTGTCAGATCAAATTCCTCCATGAGAGCCACAGGACACCCACCACAGATGTTGGGCAGCCAAGCAAAAGCGAAGCTTTTGGATTGATTCACAAATGGGAGGTTACACTGGCTCCGCCAGAATCCCAGAATACCCTAATAATTAGGATGTTGTTGACTGGGGTCCCTGAGACCAAAAATAACCCAGTGCTTCTGGCCTCAGCAGAATTTGCTTGTTTTGTTTTGTTAAGCCATATCTCCTCACACAGCGAGGATCTGGGTTAGGCAGGAACCCCTGGGCTGCAGCGCTGCTGCTGGTTATGTGACACAGCCATTGCAGGGGACAGGCACCTGAACTGCTCAGGAGTCACTTGTGATTAAGAACCGCAGATGGTACCACTGCCACTGTGATAACCCCGATTCAGAGCACTTACAATCTGCCATGCAGGCTGGAGTGGACTTTTACCTTCAACATCGATAGACTCCAGGTCTGGCCCTATGTAAAATCCAACAAAATTATAAAATTTCCAGTTTCTATTTCAATACGTAAGGAATGGTATATCAGGCTTACTAAAGAGATCAAGTCTACAGCACGTGTCTGAAGCACTCATTTAATGAAAACAAACCATAGACTAGTAGAAGCAAGAACAATAGAAAATAAGTGTAGAAAAGCAAGACATGAAAATATCTTTTAAATAGAAATAAATTACAGTTAATATATCTGCTAGAAGCACAGTCACATTGAAGTGGAAATGGAGGGCAGGTGAGAAAGGAGACGGTCTGAAAATCATGCAAAGAAATAAAAAAAATCAGCATTTCAAGCCTGTAGTCTCATATGCACCCCACTGAAATTAGCAGGTGCCAGGTAATGTATATATGAACATACAGCAATAATTAACAGCAAATAGAAATAAATGCTATGTGAAGAAGCACGTTATGTGTCTGAAGTAATGAACCTGAATTATCTGTTAATTCCTTCCAACTTCACAAAATAGCTGGACCTATTAAGATCAAAGGAGATAAACCAGCTACATGACCCCTGTGATCTCCCTCTCTCTCTGGTTCCAGGCACAAATCCTGCAGCGGATGGACCTAACTGCCTTGGCACAGCGCTCCTCTGTGCAGCTTGTACTCATCCCTCTAGGAACAAGTAAAGCCCAGGGGACCTAATCCAAGGCCATCTCGCTTTCCGTTCAAGGACAATGCACAGAACTCAGTGCCAGATCCCGAGTAGTATCCTGTAACTGTGCTGGTATTCCATAACCATTAATTCATTAGCTGTACCTGGGTGCTGGCACAAAACAAGTATTTGTCACAGAGTCCTGAATTTTTTGTATGATTTCTATTAGGTTTTCTTTTCTTTTCAGCCACTTCTCCTGCTGAAACACTGTTCTCTCACAGTTTTTATTTAGCACTTTTACATATGCCCTTCCTGTTATTTTTGGGCTAGCAATGGGTCTATCTTGCATTTACATCATTAAAATATTCATGATTCTCATCAGCAAAAGGCCTGGAATAAAATATGGCTTCTTTAAGTCCTGTCAGTGAAACTCCCATTTTTAGTTTGGTTCCAGTCAGCAGTTCTATACGTGGCACAAAGGTGGCCCTGTATCTTTGATGCTGATGCTTCTCAGATTTCTCTGTTTTCGCACAGAAAATAACTAAAAATACCCCCACTTTATATGTCAGCTTCTAAAGGCATGCAAGAAAGGTTGGTCCAAAAGACTTATAAACCCACTCAGAATATTTTCAAGTGAGCATTTTAAGCAGAAACATTCAAATTTTTAAAAAGTTAACTGAAGACAAACCATTTCTGGAAGTGTATTTATACAATTAACTGTACTTAAACACAGATTAATCAAGATTCCAGTTTATCCAAGTTAAGTAACCACAGGGTACTTCAAATGTTAACTATAATTTATTTAAATATGATTTAAAATGTTAACCAGAGGTTTATAATTCTGTTCAATTAACTAAAGCACTCACTTCGTTTCACCACAAAACTCTGACTATTTAAACTGACGTGGCTATTTTGGTTGCTATTTTGTGAGACGGGCAGAGAGAACTTGCTGCAAGCACTTGGTGATCTTTAACTGCCACATTAACACTTCAAACTGCAGTTATCAGGGCGAAGGGGCCAAAGCCACCCCAAGAGCACGGACTGGAGAACTATAATTAGCTCCTGAAAATAACAGAATATTCACTTAATTTCATAGGAATAAATATCCATCCTCTGTGGTCACTCCCTTCAAAGTATTTTTCATGTTTATCTTTGTTGCAGTTAAGTAGCCTGAGAAATTTAACATGTTACAAGAAAAAAAGATATTTCTGAGGCAGTATGCTGTATTTAATTGGCAATGCAACCCCATAGCCTAATCTCACAGATTCTTCTCCTTCCCTTGCTTTATTCCCTACATCTATAGCTTCATTTCCATCACCTCCTTATCTCTTGCCTTCTTTAGATCTGTTTCTGCAGCCCATTCGTAAACCCTTAAACTTCCATGCATTTCATGGCAACTATCCCTACAAGAGAGTCACAGGGATTTTCCCACACTGATCAGGCTGTAATCTTTTGGGAGCAGGAGCCAGAGTTATTTTGGCTGTGAAATGTCTAGCATGTTTCGGTTGCTAGGTAAACAATAAACTGTATACACGATGCTTGGGTGAGCCATTCAGAATACAAGTATAGTTATCTGGTTAGTCGTTTCTTCACCCGATCACACGGTAATGACTGTGCCACTTCGGAGATAAGACTTTCACTGTCTCACTTTGCCGCTCAGGTGAAATCAAGAGAATTTGACCTTTATGTTTTACATTGGCCCCTTAAACCGTTAACACCACATGTGGATGCACCGGCGAGCCTACTACGTAAGCGCAACACCCAGCACAGGTGCTTTTCTCAGAACCCACTCTTAAGAAAAGCAAGCACGCAGTAATGCAAATATTGCAAATTTGCAAGTATTTCCTAACACTACCGTAGACACCAGGACTATACCTAAGCTCCCGTACAATGGCACAGAACCTAACAAGCCGAGGAACTCGATCCGCGTACAACACGCGCTCTCTCACGCAGGGCTGCGGGCGGAAACACGCGACACAACGCAGCAAACGCTGCCTTGCATCGCACCCGGGCGAGCACCGGGAAAGCAAAGCACTCCGCGCCGGGCAGGAGCCGGGGCGCGGGGCGGACCCCGCTAGCCCAGCTGCGCTCGCTACCGCGACTGCCCACGGAAACGCTCCGTGTCCACCTCATATGCTACA
>VZSC01047435.1:1590459-1625995 GCA_013398225.1 Steatornis caripensis
GAGCGCCCCGAGGTAAGCGCGGCTCTCCCGTGCTCTGGCGGCCGGGGCTGGGACGCGGCAGGGGCGGCGGGGCGTGACACCTCTTCTCTCCCCTCCGGCCGCAGCCCGGCGCCCCCATGACTTTGAACCGCGGCGACAAGCTGCGCTACCTGGACAAGCGGCGCGGCAGCATGCCCTTCTCCGTGCATCAGCACCTGCACCGCCGCAGCATGCCGGTGGACGAGCGGGACCTGCGCGCCGCCCTGCCGCAGGGCGAGCTCTCCGGCCTGGTGCGCTGCACCTCGTACAGCCCCGGCGAGGCGCACCGGGAGAGCTGGGCCTCCGACTCCTCCGACTCGGTCATCTCCTCGGGCAGCGACTCCGACAGCAGCCTCTACAAGGTGATCCTGCTGGGCGAGCACGGCGTCGGCAAGACCAGCCTGGCCCGCATCTTCGGCGGCGTGGAGGACTGCGCGGACGCGGAAGAGGCCGGTGAGGGCGCGGGCACAGTCGGCGACTCCCTCCCGCGCACCCGGGACCCGCTGCTCGGAGCGCGGCCTTCCCGCTGCCGAAGCGCCTCCGGCCGCGCTCCCCGGGCGTCCCCTTACGGCCGCCCCCTCCCAGGCTGCCGGGAGGGATGGAGAAGAATAACCGCTTTTTTCTGAACCTTTTTTCCCCGTAGGCAATACATACGACAGATCAATTATAGTTGACGGAGAAGAAGCATCTCTCGTGGTGTTTGATATATGGGAGCAGGTACTTACAGCTTTAAGATATTTTTCCTTTATGGCTTGGTCAATGGTTCACTCTTTTAAAAAAAAAAAAGTAGAAATGGAACAACTATGTCTGCCTATTTCTTTGATCAGATCAGTAACGTTAAAAAAGTGACATTAAAAAATCAGAATTCATACTGCCTTTGTTCTCCTCTGCAATTAATTTCTTGTAGCTAGGCAGGCAATTTAAAAACCTGAATAGGGCTGGAGTGCGAACCCCTTAATGCTTTGAGTAAGCAGTAGCTTATGTGAGCAGCCCAGGGAATTACTGTAAAATGAGAGATTCATGATCTGATCAGTGCAGAGCTGATTATTTCTGAAAACAAGAGAATTTTGTTTTGTAATTATTTTAAATAACAAAATCTTAAAAAAAATAGGGAGGCTGGCATACTTTTACCAAGATCTTATAATAAAGCTAAAAAAAATCGTCAAGGTGCTTACAATTATTAAATCATTGATCAGACAGTGTTGAATAGATTTTTCAGGGCAATAAATCTATTTCTTGCCTTTTGTTTTAGGATGACAGCCAATGGCTTCAGAACCACTGTATGAAAATGGGAGATGCCTATATTATTGTATATTCAGTGACAGACAAAGTTAGTTTTGAAAAGGCCTCTGAGCTAAGAATCCAGCTAAGAAGAGCAAGGCAAACAGAAGACATTCCTATTATTCTTGTGGGCAATAAAAGCGACCTGGTCAGGTCCCGGGAAGTCTCAGTTGATGGTAAGAGACACTATTCATCTCTACAGTAATGTCTAAATTAGTAGCAAAGGCTGTGAAGGATCATGGCCAATAGAAAGGGTCCAGTTTTGATGTAGAAAAATGTACGATTCGAAGCACACCAGAGAAATCAAGCCAGCTGGTTCATGCTGAGGGACTTGGTACCACAGCAATCAGTGGAGATGGTGGTGAGGGAAGATTTGTGACTGCGCAGAGCAATGCTCTGAACTGCAGTAGAAGAGAAAAAAATGCATCAGAGCTGCACCTTTAACATACTGTTTTGTGTAGGATTCATATTTGGTCAGTATTAACTGAAAGGGTTTAATTGTATGTTACGTGTGCAGCAGCACTTGCTAGTCTCAAGGTTTGATAGCTTGGAGCTATGCTTTTTAAGGGACAGGAGTGCCATGTCATAGAACCCAGGCAGCCTTTGAAAATGGTGATCCCATACAGCCTGTACAATCCTCTTTCTTCTGGAAGTGATTTCATCACATCTGAGTTGTGCTAGTAGGACCAGGCTCACACAACTTAAAGGCTTTTTGTGTATATTCTGCAGTTGTGATCAGTGAGAATTTTTCTCAGCTAGTTCCAGCTAGCGTTTCGGTACCTAGAACACAGTAACCACTGCTAATACAGAATCACAGAATGGCAGGGGTTGGAAGGGCCCCTCTGGAGATCACCCAGTCCAAGTGCCTGCTAAAGCAGGCGCCCCTAGAGCAGGGCGCACAGGGATGCGTCCAGGCGGGTTTTGAATCTCTCCAGAGAAGGAGACTCCACAGCCTGTCTGGGCAGCCTGTGCCAGGGCTCTGTCACCCTCATGGTAAAGAAGTTCTTCCTCATGTGCCTGTGTTCCAGTTTGTGCCCATTGCCCCTTGTCCTGTCGCTGGGCACCGCTGAAAAGAGCCTGGCCCCATCCTCTTGACACCCGCCCTTTGGATATTGATGAGATCCCCTCTCAGTCTTCTCTTGTCCAGGCTGAACAGACGCAGGGCTCTCAGCCTTTCCTCATAAGACAGATGGTCCACTCCCCTCATGAATTTCACATACCACAGTATTAATTTCACTTATGTAAACATTTGGTGGTTTTGGGTTTTGGTTTTGGTTCCCCCCACCCCCGGCAAGGATGCTCTGAAATATCAGTGCCTTGATGATGAAGAGATGAACCATCTCTTGCTGTCTGTTTTGCCATGTTCCCTATGTTAAATGTCTGCACAGGGAATGGACTGGAGTTCATCAGAAGATTATAACTCTTTTCAGGCTGGTGGCAATGTATAGTTGACCTGTCCTACTCATGGCATCAGTACTTTGCTCAGGTTTCCAACTTTGCCATTTTTTACAAGCTGAACACAGAAATTTGCACCGCAGCTATGTTCCAGAGTTACGTGCTTACATCTGGAACATTGAGTATCTTCCATTTTGAATGCAGTCCCAGTCAAATCCAATGGTGTACAACTTCTAGTGATCTGTCCAATGACTTGACCTTGTGGACTGTCAGCTTCATTTGTAGCTAGCATGAAAAACTCTCACTTGTTACAGCAAGGTAGAGGTGCTTAATTGCTCAACAACTTCCAGAAGAAATAAAACCCATTTCTTTCTATACTTCACACTGTTCCCTATCAAACAGCAAGCATGCATCCAGGGGCCTCTCCGATATCACCTTTAGCTCTTAAACAATAGTGGTATGGTCTGCCTAGAGGACTATTGTTGCGTTATATCCAGTACCATTGGTCAAATGAGATTTCTGATCATACCACAACAAAACCAAGAAGAGTAAGGGAAGAAAAACCACGAGTGCAAATTTGGACTTTTCTACCATGTAGTCAAGCTCTTCTGTGGCACTGAAGGCACTTTCCTTACTTAGAGTCAATATTTGTTTTGTTTTTCTGCCAGTATATATGAAGAGAAAATGTCCATGTCCACTCATCTTCCTTTTTCTCTTTCCATCCAGAGGGACGGGCCTGTGCTGTTGTGTTTGACTGCAAATTCATCGAGACCTCCGCTGCTCTTCATCATAATGTCAAGGACCTGTTTGAAGGTATTGTTCGGCAAATTAGACTTCGCAAAGACAGTAAAGAAGACAATGCTAGGAGAATGGCCAACACAAAAAGAAGAGAAAGCATAGGCAAAAAGGCAAAGCGATTCCTTGGGAGAATTGTGGCAAAGAACAATAAGAAGATGGCTTTCAAAGCAAAATCAAAGTCTTGCCATGACTTATCTGTGCTTTAGAAGCTTTCGGCAAGGCCAGATGTTGCACGTTGGGTGATGAACAAGCATTTGACTGTTATGCGAAGTGTATAAATGATCCTCATGGTGATAACAAGAAAGACTTACCGGTTGAGACTCTCAGTAATGCCTTAAGGTGCGCAAGCAAGTCCGGAAATTACACTACCATGTCTGCTTCACTGATAAATGGTTTAAGCTTCAATGTGTGCAAGTAAATGATCTAACTTTAAATAAGTGGCTTTACAGGTCCACACTTTCACTGTGTACATATGTTATATATCCTCTTGTCCTGTGGATACCGGAGATGAAAAGATAAGAAAGGATGATGATAAATATCACCATAGACTTGTCTCGTTTGCAGAGCAAAACTTAAACTTGTACGCAGGCTCGTACACTCTTTTTAGTGTAAAGCAAGCAATGATAAATCTTTTTAAACTTAAATGTGGGGAGGGGGGAGTAGAAACATTAGAATGGGAGAAAACAAGTTTTATATGTATATAGTTAAATACAGAAGAGATACCATTTTATGAAGTTAATTTGCACTTCCATTAACCTTTGATTAATTTGTTACTTGTTTACATGCAGATTTTATAATAAAGTATTATTTCCTGTTATATTAAATTGTGCTTTGCTTATAGTATAAAGAATGGTAGTGCAGTATTTTTATACTGACCTTTTTTCACTGTACAAAATGTTATACACAGACTATGCAGATTTACATGTGATGAAGTTCTGCAACAAGATGAATCAGGAATATCCTGTGTCCTTTTCTTTAATAGACAGTTTTTTAACGAAGTAAACCTTGCTTTTACGAACACTCTACTTCAACACCTCATATTAGGAAGGGGTGCCTTGACACTTTATATCATCTTCAACCTCATTCTCATCAGTTCTGTTCTGGCAGGAACAGGCCTCTGTAAAATGCCTTCAGTTAGATAGATGTCTTGTGATAAATTGAAGCCTGCAATGTTGTACTTCTTAAGTCCTCTCCTGCCTTGAAGGTCTTGTGTTACAGCCAATAAGCAAATGTGGTGGAGCAGGTTTTGTTTTGATTTTTTTTTTTCTTTCCTTTTCTGTGAGCAGTATAATTTTCTAATCTACTCACAAGCCTAGTGGTATTAAGAAGTTCAGGCAGGCTGGCAAGGCTGTTTGAAAGTTGTGGTGTGTGGTAGCCTTCAGTGCCGTTAAAATTTTCATGATCATTTTACTGTGTTCCAATTAATGTGTTTCCGTGATTTTTCCCTATTTGCTGTTCATGAAGTTAAAAAGCAATCATGTCTCAGTGAAAAACTTGGACTTACTGCATTTGCTTTATAAATTCCTCTTCAAAGGATTCTCTTTCAATTCATCCATAAACTCACTTCTCAAAAACAGCAAAACATATGCTCTTCTGTCTCTTTCTACTGCCCCTGCCTGAGTCCAGTTCTTTAGAGAGATCGTTCCAGCTGCCTGGGAGCTCTGTTTGTCCATGATTGTATAGGGGCTGACCTTCCCCATACAGCCGGTAAATTGCATCAGCTGTTACACCTTGCATTGAGCTTTCCTGACCTCGAACAAACAACTCTCCATCCAGTTAGCCCAGTGCTTGGGCACTCATCAGTGGACAGTTGGTACTGGGGGAAATTGCACCTAATTGCGTAAGTAATGCTCTGTAGAATTAGTGTCTCTTGATGTGCTGCTGATGGACCTGACTGGTTAGATGCACAGTTTAGCATATGTTGCTGGTAACAAGTCGCATTTCTTATGAAGACGAGGTGTTTACTTTGTGTCCTGAGTGAAGTCTAAAGTGAGTAATTCTGTCCTGCTGCCAGAACTCACATTTACCTGATGACACATTTTAATCGGATTTGGCTTTTTTTTCACTAGCCTTGCTTCCTGGCAAACTATTCTCACCGGAATATCTAACCACTGTCAGAGTATGGCACCGGCCATCTATTTGCATGGAAGCTTTTAACTGTCAATTGCTCTAGTCCTGAAGACTCTACAGCATGACTGTCCAAATTCATGTGCATAGATTTGGCACATCCCTATTCATGCTAAAGTTACTGACAAAACTACATGGTGTTCCCTGTACGTTTGCAAATCTTGTGTCTTCTGGTTGCCCTGTGTTTTCTGAATGACCAAGAGAGGACTGACCTGTTTTATTGACTCGCAAGATTTAACTCCGTCCATAAAAAATACAAGGTACAGGATGCAAACCCAGAGTCTAAGGGTATTTCACAATGTGCAAAATGTTATAAAGATGGGTCGTTGTTAATGCTGCAACATAAATGCAGCTGCAAAGCCTCTTCAAGGTCGTGGTTAACAGATCTGCTTTTTGTACATGCTAACCTACAAATCAGATGTTTTATTGTGTTCACGAATTCAAATATTCATGAACTCAAATATTTCTGAGATGCTCTAGTACATTGCTAGAGGTTCATTTAAACTGTGGAAAATAATTTGTATTTTGAAAGTACGTCATATAGGACACTGTGAGACAATAAACTGCGAATCACTAAAGAAACTTGGGCTAATCTAGACTGTATTCTATCAGTTAATATTGTACAACAAAATACTTATTAAAATCCTCATTATACTATTTTTTCATTTGTTTATTTGTACAGGGATTAGCATCATTCGGCCATGGTTCATGAAAAAGGGGAGGGTTTGTTGTCGTTGCAGCACTGGCAATAACCTGCTCTAGACCAAGATCTTATTCTATGCTATAGAAGTTAGTATCATGAGTACTATTTTGCAAAGATTCTGTAGCTCCTGGAAGATTTTCTACCCAGAAAAAAATTAATTTCTTGGATATAATTTAGTGGAACTTCCAAGCAGGCTTTTTAGAAGTACATGTGAAATACCAGCTAGAAGACAGCTAAATGACAAATGCCTCTAAAAATCAACCTTCTTCAAAAGGTTGTTGGTATCCTCAAGCATTTTAGAGTCATCTATAGGTTTTTGTAATTTGAGATGCTTTATTGGTGTGGATGCTTAGGTTCTTGTCATTAATGGGGTTAATCTATGTCATGTGAAAAATAGTGAGCAGTATTTTCTTTGATTATTATCAGAGTAGAACAGAGCTTCAGGGTTAACACCGGTGTTGAGTTTCCTTATTTTTTGCCAACTTACACCAGTTTTAATTTGGAGGGATAGTTCACACAGTCACTTAATCTTTACTGCCTTCACCGCTGCTGCCAGCTGAAGTTCCTATTACTGCTAATTGTGGTGGTGGATTTTGTGTTGGCACAAATCCATTTGGAACAGCTAGTTATTAACAATTACAGTGGAAGGACATTGCCTTTTATATGCAACACATATGTTAGGTAAACAAATCAAAGCCTCCTCTGCTTGCTATTGCTAAACTAGCTCCTGTAAATTCTTCACCATATGAAAAATGTGAAGAAAATAATTCCTCCATCTGCCAAAACCATAAAGTGTTAAGTCATGTCACATAAATATAGATGAAATGTTAACTGCTGGAGGAAGCCTCAGCATCACCCAAAATGTAGTTTTACTCAGATGTATTTTCTCAAAACAGGACTAGAAAATCCAGGCATGATCTACATAGTAACATTACATAACATCACTGTTCTTTACTGAAAAGGAAACCACAGTGAGTTGACAGTGGTGAAGAATCCAGTGTATGATAAAAGATTGCTAAGATGTAGTCTAAAAAAAGTGGGGTAATACTTACTATATTATGCTGAAATTTGCTTTAGCACTCTTAATTTTATTCAGAGACAATGTACAGGTTTAATTGCATGTATGTCACAGAGACTTCACTGAATCTGCAGTCACAGTCAAAGGTGATGTCTGTGCATTCCAAGACCACCATCTAATTTATAATTTATCACATGATCTCTAGCATTACAATGGACAATTTGACTCCCTCTTTGCATAAAGGACATCTGAACTCCAATACTGTTAAAGTTACTAATTTCTAAAAATTGAAAAAGTAAATTACATCAGCTGTCCTTGTGCTCTACGACATGGATGTTAAACAGAGAAGTAAAAGATACAAAGAGACAACAAATGCCCATTGCTTATCTGCAAATAAGGTTTCTCTAACCCACTGTTAGAATCCAAGGGGGAACATAATTGCTTTACTTAAAAATGTACTAAGGATTCTAGCACTAGAAGGTAGGGAACAGCCTAAGAAATTTACTCCAACACCGAGTTCTTCACCAACAAAACAGTATTAACTATGTACTGCAAAAATGTTCTGGCCACTGGGTAAAATGGGCAGTGTTTGTTCTAACGGCTTTCTTCTCCCTTGCTCTCTCCCTCCACCCCCCTTTTTTTTCCTGTTTATAAATGTGCTATCTGAATGAATCATTGGAAGCCAATTAAGAGCCTACAGATTTTTTTCTAATACTCCCCATATTTATCCCAGGAGCTGAAGAAAACATTAATCTGAACTAAAATTTAGCAGATTCAGAAACTGAGATAAATACATTTGAAAATATTAATTTTCTCGCCCTCCTAAAAAAGCTTCTCTATGGTCTGAAACAGGGGTTGGAGAAAGCACAGGATTTGGAGAGCAAGTGCTCCTGCTCACAATAGTCTAGTTAGACCCATAAAAATCTCCTCAGCTCATTTCTGGCAGTAAGTCCTACTTTCATCAGCCCCATTACACTAGCATAAATAATTACACTACTGTTAGGCTTGCAGTCCCACTGAAGGTTGTGACCCTTACTTTGGGAATGACAGCTTTCAGTTCAGTTGATGTCTTGGTAGAAGAACAGTAATTTTTGTCACATCTAAATTGGATTATTGTAATACATTACGCTTAAGAAAGAGCTTTCAGGAGCTCCAGGTAGTAGGAAATATAGCCAGGTTAATTAAGCTGGCTAGGTCAAAATGAGCATATAACTTCTGTGCTCAGGCCTGGGTTCCCATACATTTTTAGGTGAAGTGATGATCTAGAAAAGCTGTAAATAGCATTGGACATGACTAATGTTGAAAATGCTTCACACTGTTGCGTGTTTCTTGGCTGGCTACAAAGCTTGTTGAACTCACTACAAAGTCAGCAGCATTGCTTGATTTTGGACTGCTCAACAAGAACAATCTTTGCATGTCTAGTTGCAGCTATTCAGTTTATCTTATTACAGGTATTCAGGCCCCAACTGTTTATTGCATGTGACACCACAATGGTAACTGCAAGAGATCGCGCCCTATTTATTACTCTTGCAGATCAAGGAAGGAAAAAGCATAAAGCAACAGAAGTACATCTTAACCAGACTAGAACATACGGTGAATTTTAAAACTGTGCCAGCTTGCATCAGCTCCACTTCATTACAAGCCTAACACCAGAATTTCTTGAGGAGCGTTCACCAACCTTCTTCAATCAAAAGAAGCTTGTAACTCTCTTTGGGTATCAGCCAGGTGCCAAACAACTTTTGCACCGAGTTTTCAGCTACGGGTATCTCAGTTGTAGGGCTTCTTTGTCACACACTTTTCAGGTCAACTTTAATTTTATCTTTCCAACCTCCACTGATGCACACTGTCACCCTTGCAGCAGTGGCTCAGCAGTACGGTGGGAAAGGGAAAGCAGCACTCCTCTGCTGCTGCATGACTTACTGAAAAACATTAGCTGTCAACAGCTGTAACATGAACCTGGTCCCCCAGCTCATTGCTTTACGTAATATAGTCTAGATAAAAATGTCAGATTTTGCTGCATGTAAGTCCCTGATTAAGACAGCACAGCAAATTAAATTACTCTCTCCTTGAATGTCAGGGGTACTGTTGCATTTGCCAGGCAAAAGGGAATGAAAGATTTTTAGCTAGTCTCTGCATGGAGAAAAAAGAAAAAAAGCGTATTCAATCTGACAGCCACATCTCATTTTTACCCTATAGTCATTTTTTCAATGGAAATCTTTCTGGCTATAGAGCATTGTTGCACATGCTCTTCTGCCCTCTGAATATATTCATAGAGCTCTTGGATCTCTATCCTTCCTACCCAGTCCCATATGGAAAATCTTCTTAGGAGTCTGACACATGAGATCTCAAGGAAAACAAGTCAGGTGAAAGATATGAGCAATGGAAAAGCTTCCATGATTTTGAAAAACACCGATGAAACACTTATTCAGTAAATTAACATTTCTATGCAGGGTTTAGAACTCACAGTCCACAGCGCTGTGATAGTCCATTAAATTAAAAAATGAAAAATTGGTTAGAGAAACAAAGAAAACACATAACTCATTAGTCTTTATCAATAATAAGTACTTTCTGTGTTCATCTTGATACTCTGCAGCAGATCTAAAAATCACTGTTCGTAATAAACTGCAAAGAAGTAGGCAAAACAGAAACTACAAGACTAGGCTGTTTTCACTCTCCTTTTTTGTTGTTACCAATAATAAGCTTTCACGTGTGCAAGTAAAGACTTCATATGCATAATAAATACACAATGAATGCATATGTATATGGCCATTGCCTGCAGAACTGATTTCTTTTCTCTTATGTACTAATTCAAAAGATAATACTAAAAATCTAAGTTATAGCATAGAAGTGAAATAAGCACAAAAAAAAAAGCAGTAGAGAGCACTGAGTAAGCACATAATGCCTCCTGCAGATCTGTGTCTTACAGTTTATTTTTTCAAGATACTGGAGAGCTAAAGTATTCATGCATGTCTGCACCACATTTATTCAAAAGCTGAACTACTCAAGCATCAGGACAAAACTCTGAATGGCCAGGTTCTTAAGATTTACGATGCAAATATGAATCAATGTACCTTCTACCTTCCCAGAGAATGTCCAACTTTTTCAGTTTCAAGGGTTCTAGAAAACAGCACATTATATTCTAAAAACATATTCAAAACAAAAAAGTGCTAAAAGATTCAATGAACAATTTTATACTCAGCCTTCAGAAAATGAGTTGTAAATTAAATTCTTAGTTAAATTGTACAGATCCTGACCTGGTTAGTAACTGGTTTATTTTTAATTACAAGGTAAATAATTAACTAACATGCCTTTATTATTTCACTCCCAAAGTAATGCTCTGCCCTTCAAGAGTAAGATGGATTAATGAGCATTTTCATTTTAACCAGAGAAATTGGGAGTTGATTGACTATCTTTTCTGCTGGCTTGAGCTGTACTTTAAACTCACACTGCCCTCACTTGTCCCTCCCACTGACATGAATAAGGAGGTCTCCAGACTTTGAAGTGAGCCCTGCAGCCATGAGTGTTTTACATTTCTTTTTGAATGACTATGCTTAAATATCTGCCAATACAGTATTCATTTGAGCAGTAAGTGTAGAGCAGATGTCAAGCCCAAAAGAACAAACCACAGACAAATTTTGACAGGAGTTTGGATGTTGTGAGTACTGTAAAGGCAAATTAGTATTCCAGGTGGTAACCTTACGTCTTTCTTGGCTGAACAAAGATTTTTAATACTCTCCTCATTAATAAATGCCAGTATTTTGTAGGCTTGTTTTTAAGAGTTTTTGAAGCATTCAGGCACTCTAACCTTTCAGTTTTATGCTGGATGGAGTATGTTTGGTGGCAAGTATCAAAGATAAAATTATGTCTACAAAATCACATTCTTTTTTTTTTTACTTTGGGTATCATATCTCATTCAGAGAAGCAGAAGAAACTGCGGCATAGAGGTTGCTGACTTCAGCAAAGAGCTATGCCTGAGGAAGATCAAGTGAAAAGTCTCTAAACTGCTCAAGCAGGAGTTTGTTCTTCCATGTCATGCTTCGTGGGAAACTTCGTGCATCTCAAAGCAGCACCTCCATCCTTCCTTCTCTCCCCCTGACAAAGAAAGGGCCATTTTTACTTCATGGATTGTAAAGCTTTCTTTCTCAACAGCAGGATAGACGTTTAATTAAAATTCCACCTGGAACATAATCCAGCAAAATCTCATCCATTTCAGGGAATAAATCCTTGCTTTGGTTAACCAAAGCGATACAGTCTAGGCAGTTTTCTGCCCTCTTCCTTGAATTTAACTGTATTTCTGTGATAAAAGCTGCCAAAACCATTCAAATCTCAAACATTTTACATGACATTGAAAATGGCTTATTAAGGTCACTTGGTGAATAACGGATGAACACTAACTGCATTTTAATATCTGTGTTTCGCTTATCCTTTGTAATTTCCACAAGGATGAACAGAAAAAAAAATCCCAGCTGAAATTCCTAATACTCCTTACTTCCATCCCTAGCTGTATGGCAGAGAAGGCACAGTACCTCCGTTGCTAAACATACATCCAGGTTTTTAATTCCTTCTTCAACTGAGAACTGTTTATGCAAATAATGTTATTAAGGTCACAGGACAAATCCTGCTCTCTTCTAGAGAGTCAGCAGATTCACGCCCTGTTTTTGGAAACACTAACGCATGCTTAATGTCAGCAGGGTACACTGAACGTGTAAAATTGAATGAATATTTAAAAGGCTATTTGTTTGGAATTGTGTTCTTGCTATAGTACGGGGAAAACAAAAATAGAATTTGGCATTGTGAGAGTGTCTATGTCATCTCATGAAAATGTATGGCATGTTTGCAGGATCAGGACTGCATTTTGAAAACAAAATAATTGCATGGCAATTTCTGTGAAACGTAATCACATTGTGGCAAAAACATGAACAAGCACAGGGTAATTGTCTAAACTAAACAAAACCAAACCCAAACAATTCCTCCACTGATGATTTAATTTCAGGAGCCATAAAAATAAGACAGATCGGGTATCCACTACTTGAACAAGAAAGAAGGATTACATCAATCACTAATAAATTCAACCCTGTTCTGGAATGTTCTCAGCACTTACAGTTCATTGCCTAAGAAATAAGTAAAATAATAAACTTAATGTCACATAAGTGTAGAACTTTCAACAGAGTAGAATGGAGCTAAGAACTAGTTTTCCAAAGAAAAGGATATAATTCTAACATATCATTCTAATTCTAAATTCCGTAAATTTATTAAAGAGAGAGCTGAAATTTTGCTTAACATTCTATCCATTCTACCTTTTGGAGAGGAATGACTATGTTGGAATCTCACTTCTACTAGAAATTAAGGATCTAGCTACAGAGGCACAGAGAAAAGTTGGAAATGTAATCTGAATGGAACCCAAAGGCTCAAATAAAATATATTTCTTAGATTTCATGAATTAGTGACTTGTGAATCTGTGATAAAATTTAAGACTGAGAGTACAATGGATCTCTGTTGTCTGTGGAAAACATCCATTTGCAAGTTAGAGAACCAGTATGAACTTGCTTCTGAGCCTTATCTTCTGAGTTTCAGCAGAACAAATAAAAAAATAATTGCACTAACTTTGCAAGAGAAGTGGATTTAGTTTTTACATTTTTTTTTTAAAAGCATTTCTCTCTACTTCCTCTTTGATAAGAATACTTTATGAAATGAACCATTAATTTCATATCCATCTATTGGCTCTTACCTGGAGAAACTACAACTCATTTAAGTTTATTTGTGTGACATTTTTAATAGTCTCGTTAGAATTATGATTATTTTATTTTAAAAAATAAACTATTTATAAATTTGCAGCACAGCACACTCTTTCCCTATGTCAAGCTTTGACTACAATAATTAGCTTTTTTTTTAAACTTTGTTTGCTATTTTAGATATTGAATTCTCAAAAAGCTGAGCTTAAAGCTGAATGTTACGTTTTTTCACTTGTCCTTCATAGTTCAGACCCATTCCAATTTAGTTGAACAAGTGTATCTTGGAATACGGATGGATCCAGTTGCTCTCACTTCCAGAATCCTTGCTTGATGAGATTCCTTTTCAGTCCCCCTCTACTTCCGTAACAAAACCAGAGAGTACTTTGCGGGTTTGTCCTGTGGCTGGGAGTAAGAAAAAAACTGAATGCCTCCAAGAATCGTGTGGTAGGAAAATGGTTTCCTGCCCAGTCCTGCTGGCAAATACAACAGGTTAAATGCTAACCCTGATGAAGCCACTGAGTTTTCCCTTAGACCTGACTGTAGCCAAGAGCTGTATTTCCTCTGCCATTAAAGATGTAGTAACTTGAAAAAGCACAAACAGGAAAGTTAGTTCTGTTTTTAAGTGGATTTTGTACAAATTAGCAAACTATGCACGGAAAGAATTCAAAACCTGTTCCTCATGTCACGTGTTTTGCACAATAATGTTTTGACAGATGGATGCATTCAGACAGAGAAATGAAGAAAATGAACGCAGTGAAGGTTTCCTGATTATTTTTGTTTCCAACATCTCAAATATTTGAATGACTAAATGCAAAGCTATGTTTCTATGCCTGGGAGGCAATTAACAACAACAGAACTGCAGAAAAGTCTTTCATTTGATTTGTTTAAAAATAGAGCAGAGGTCAGAGTCCTACAAAGGCGTATGCTCCTACCACATTTTATGTTGCAGAAGACCTTTATTGAGTTCAAAGGAACAATTTTAATTTAAGAAATTAAACATATGCTGAGGGATTTGGAGAGCTGACCTTCCCCAGCTCATTCTCCACACCACCTCCTTGCCAGCAAATGCATGTCCTCTACCCAGCCGCCTGCCTGGCCTAGCTCAAGCCACCAGGGAAGGGAGGGCTAAGATAAGCCCTGGACACTCCTCACCTGAGAGGTGCCATCCATATTCGAAAGCAACATTTTAAAGATCCACAGAAGAATTTATCAAAGCTCCTCAATCACAGCTTTCAATGATTAGAACCCTCCTGTTCAAACTGATGAGCATTAAATCATAAATCAGAACTAAAACTTATAGACTGCTTTAATAAAGGCAACTTTAACATCGCTGATATGCTGACATTTAGACATGTTTTTGATGCTACTTGAATAAAATTCAAAGTAACACGTGCATACATATTTCCAGAGCTATTGCTCTAATGACTAACTGTGGTATCAGGATATCCACTGCGATATTACTCTTCTTTTTACGTAAACCAATATTTTTTCCTCAGAATAATTTATTTAAAAGATATCAGGATAATACCAATAGAATAAAATACTGTCCAGTACTTACATGAAAACAGGAGAAATAAAAACCAGTCATCCACTGTTGGATTTTGTTGCTTTACATCATGGGAAGGGTCAATTAAATTTAGTCAATTGTTTGAATTTAGTTTATACCGGGGATGCAATTAAGCCAATTTTCTGACACTGAGCCAAACAGCAGGCATAGCTGGCTTTAAAAATTATTTTTCCACATATCATTCTTTCACCATTCAACTTTCAGTAAACATAAGCATTTCCATACAGCTCTGATTGATAATTATGTTTTCAAAGAACAGTACTTACAATAATTTTTCTTCTTTAATGTTTTGTTCTGATAAGATTGCTACTTCCAATTTTCTAGTATAAATGAACTTCTGTTTCACCCTGAAAGCCTTTTGCCTTTCACAGGGATATTCAGATATCAGACTTCAGTTATCTAGCTTGTACCTACAGAACTATCATCAGTCTAGTTTATGGCTGAAATGTTACAGTGACTATTCACTACAGCACCAAGGACATTAGCGAGCTCATTCTCCTATTTAATGAATATATGTTAGCTGAGATTCCTTATAAATGTCTACCTCTTTCAGATATATCTGTTTAAGACTACTGAAGGCTTGACTGCTTTAAAACATGAATATGGCTTTTTTAGTTAAAACTCTGAGACTTAAAAAGAAATAACATTTTATTTGAAACCATAAAAAAATAATCAGAAACCATGATAGGTTAGAGTTAAGCCTTTTAGAAAGAAGCTAGTATTTTTTTCCTTTACTCTTTCTTTTGACTTAAGGGTCCAAGAATAAATTTATGTGAGCATACTTACCATTTCAGATGTGTCAAGCTTATACGAGGCAATATTTTCCTCAAATAAATTAGCCTAGTACACTAGGATACTTATTACCAGCTGAGAAAAAACAGGATATGGTAGTATTATGGGATGTTACAGGCAGTTTTGTATACTCTAAGTAGTATTCTGTAATACAATCTATAGGTATACCGCTAACCTACAAAATACGTCACCTGCAAAAGTTGCCCCTTTTAAATCCTATTATATACAGAAGGTTTGAAAATAATATCTCCTTTTTTTCCCCAGGAGTATTGGGAATGATCAGGTGCCCTTTAAATTCGTCTGCTGCATAGCTTCTGATAAGGCTGAAAGAAGTCTTTACTAGTACTAGGGGCATAAGAATGAATCCTCCCTATTTCTTGTTCAGGTCTTGTATATTCCTAGTTAATTTATTATTTCATATGGGTAATTATATGTATTCTAATAATATTTTAACATATTAATTGTATCTTACTCTGTTAATATTTTGAATATTTTTTTTAGTTATTTCTAAGCAAATCAGAAGATCAAAATCAGGTGAGAAAGTTTTCTACCTAAGATATGTTATTTCTTTCATTGCATTTCAGGATGGCTAAAATAACATTTACTGCCCAGCTACTGATCATTTCCTTTTCCATGCCTGACAATAGAAGCAGATTGCTTCTACTAATAACTTTTCTGTGGCATATATGTTCGACTCCACAGACTATATATTTGTAGGACTCCATATGCAGCATGTAGACAAACAATAAAAGTCCCCGTTAAGAGAAATAGTAGAATATTGTAATAAATATGGTCTCTGGTAACTGTCAAAGGCTAAAACAGCATTAAATTTCCAAATATTTGTAACATTAGCATTAAAATAAGGGAATAAGCTTTTAGTTTTAAGTACAAATTTATGATCCCAGCTACTCTCCATTCTAAATATGGAATGTCTCTTCCAATAAAAAGAAGATAAATTATTCTACTACTGAGCATTGACATATTTAAGTTAATATAATTTCTTGGATATAATCTTAGTTCACAATGTTGAAAGATAAGTTTTTAAAGGCATGCTTGACTTTGAGTGTATGAGACATCATCCTCCTATGAGCAGTCAGCCTTGTTCATGTGCTTAAAACTGGATGTCTATTTAAGAAAGTGGGTGAATCATGGCCTAAATCAAGAGTTATTCCGTTTAATTGAACTTCCACTGCTGTGAGATCAGAATGAAATATAGAGGGCCCCATTCTTCGCTTCCTTTTTAAATTTTTATGCAAAGTGAGTCTCAAACACTGTGGAGTCCAGAGGACTCAGGTGAGGCATCTGCTGCGTGTAAATAAACAAGGTGCAGTGCAAAGGAGGCCTGGGTGCATTGTACACCATCTTGAGGCAACCTCTGTAGAAAGCTCTATTAGTGCAAGATACCTAGCTCTCTTCTCACCACATTTCCAGCCAAACTATCAAATGGCAAAGCCACAGCTTCTCAGTACTGCCATGCAATGCTGACTGATCCACACCAATGACGCTGGTTATGACTGGGTAAACAGCAGGGTAGAGCTTTAATTCCAGCCTCTCTGAACAAGCTAAGTTCTCAGCAACGGCCAGATGAATCCAAATACCCAAAAATTTTGGGTGAACAGACAGACACAGATTCACAGTAGTATGTCATAATAGGATATTCATATCATAACACTGTGATACGACTCCATGAGTAACAGGGACCAGAAGAGTCCTTTCTAGATCATAGGAAGTTTGGTTTGATTTGATTTTGTCCCTAAAGCACACTATGAACCTGCTCCAGGAGTTTGCACCATGAACACAAAACTGACTATGATTCTGGAAGAGCTGAGCCCCTTAACCTTTAATACATCTATCCACAGTCAGCTTATTATTGCATTTGTTCCATAATTAGACATAAAAGGCTGTAGGTTGACAAAGACAATGACCTGGTGAAGTAGAAAAGTATGACAACAAGGTGATAACACTGTAGGAGGTTAATGATAAAGACTTACAAAGGTTCAGATAAATCTCTTGCACGTATAGTTGCACACTGACAGAATATTGAACCATACACATCCTCTCCATTTTGCAGGAGTGTTTGTGCTTTGTCACTTTGTCTCATTCAGATATCACACTTGCCAACAGAGGAATATTTATGACAAAAAAGGTCACTGACATCTTGTAATAGTGACATCTAGGTAGTGACATCCGTACCAAAGCAGCAGAGTCTCCATTTCTTTGCTCCTCAGACCTTCTGGATACTACAGAAAGACTTACAAGAGTCTTGTGAGGTCTTTTCACTCTTACGGAGAGTTACAGGAGCAGCCCATAATTATTCATGCTCTTTTTCTCTCTCCATGGTGATCCACAATACAGCAAATATACATATATATACACACACACATAAAATTTTTCCTTCTGAACAGTGAATCATCTATACTGTTTCGAACAGACTAACTTTTCATTGGCCTGGCATCATACAAAAAGATACAATGTAGAGTGTCATTCAAGATTCAGTTAAACCCATGTTTCTCCGCATTGGAAGAAGTGGTAATAGCTTATGTTTTTCTCTCACTGGTTACTAGGCACAGAATTGTTAACTCCAGCTATTGAGTAAATAAAAGGAGGTAACTTTTAATTACAATTTATGTGAGATGACCTATATTCTCTGTGGGTCCTCTTACTATAAAGCATATATACAGACCACATCTTTGAGAAATGTATTTTATATTGCTACACCTCTATACCAGAATAAAAAAGTAATGTTAGGCATATCAAGGAGTCCTGATCACACTATATTGTTAAATGGTCTAAGATACATTTGTGACAGAATTCAGGGTTTTTCTCTATGCTTCTTGCCTAAGATGTAACCTGTGGAAAACATCAGTAATCAAATCATGGAAACGTGACACCTATTGGTTCAAGTGTTTCTGCTTTACCATGTCGTCTGATGGTCAGTGATGTTACAAACAAATGTTTTCTGCAGGGATGGGGATAATTTCTTTCACATGACCTTTGTAAGTGCAGTAATCCTGTCACCTGAGCAGCCGACTGTGTAATATGCCCGTCTGTTTAATTAATTTTATTTAGACCTGATTCAAGGTTGGTGGTGATTATTCAGATGAGCATAAACCATAAGCTTATCCTGAGGCAAAATTTCTCAAAAGCACAGGGGTATCTATTGCTCAAGTTTTATTCTGACCATCTTTAAACTATAATAACTCTCTAGCTTGAGTTTATTAAAGAACAAGAAACTTGAGTGTACATGGTTTCTGTGCCAAGTACTGAGGTCAGTTGAGTAGCTCAGACCATAACCCATAATCAGAATTAGAGATTGGTTCAGGACTCATTCCTCAACATTAAAAACACCTCCAGATTAGGGAGATGAGTTCAGATGATCATGATTAGAAACTTGACACAAGACCATTCTGAATTCTAGAGGATTCAGTAGAAGTTGTCAATGTTCAGCACTATTTAAGATTAAATCCTCTACATTAGAGTTTATCCTACTCACTCCTGGAAACAGTCTAAACATTTCCTTGAGGTAAGCCAGGTTTCCAGCCATTGATGTCATATATAAAGGGAAGATTAAACATAGAATGGTACATTTAAGTTGTTAACCTATGCAAACATTTTTGCTATGTATTTCACAGAAGTAGACAACTTAGAGGAATGTACTTAGGGACACTGTACAAATAAATAAGCAATTATTTTTATTAGAAAGAGTAGAAAGGAGGACTAAAGTCTTCTCTAATACATATCGATCAACTTCAGAATAACAGGACTAACTTTCAGGGACTCATGCCACTGAATGAGACTGGGACTGGTTTTATTGCTGTAAAGGGAATATGTCATCTGAATATTGCTAGAATTATTTTTTTTAATTATTTGTGTTTGGTTTTGTCTGAACTAAGAAGTTAATTTATCTTTCAGGTTTTTATATTGTTATCAACAACATATCTCATGAGCAGATAAGAATATGCAGAGGTACCTGAAAAGTATACCAGCTCATTCCCACTGTATCCCTTACACTACCATAAAAATCCACTCAAGACTTCACAGGTATTATTCTCCCCTCAGTTTTGCTATTTAGTAGCCCCACCAAAGTCAATGAAATGACACCATTGTAAAACAAGTGTGAGCTGAACAGAACAACCTAGCTCACCTGCACTACCATAGTCTGATGCTGCTTACAAGAAAACATTGCAGCATATAAAAAAATAATTTTCAATCTTAGCTTGCTATGTGCTTTTTAATTCCTTTTGCTTTTCCAGGCCCCTATTGCTGGTATCCAGGAAATACAAGAAAAAGACACTAGTATCAGATAAAAATATATTTATTTTAATATATCTGTCTTCAGCAGCCTTCTTTTTGCCTTATGTCCAGAAACTTTTACACTGATAGCATTTTTGAAGCAGACTGAGACTAGGAGTTCAGAGAGAAAAGTGGACTAGGAAAACTTTGTCTGGTCTTTATTTACTTAAAAGAATTATCTCAATGCTTAAAAGAAGTATTTGGAAAGCGTGTTTCCTCCAAGAAAATTGTCAACAGAAACAAATAAGCATTTTGATAAAAAAATTCATAGATGATTTCAAAAATCTTTTGAAAATATGGGCTCGAAAATGTTGCTGTGGTAACTCCAAGGAATCACAGTTCATATTCTATTCTATTGCATGAGCAGGGGTCCCTAACAGGGCAATATCTATGCATAAAGCACCAAAGTGTTCCCGCTTCTTCCATGTTCCTGATCGTTGTGTGTCAAAAAAGAACGATAATAGGAAGGTTAGTTCAGAGGAGAGGGGAGCTATCAGAGACCCAGAGAATACTTCCTAGAAGGCTCTGAGGATCTCCAAATATATTATTCACTACTTAAAGCCATAATTTTCCAGTTTTTAATCAGTATCTTAGTTGTAAATGATTAGACACACCTAGCCTACCTTTAGTTCTACTAATACTACACTATATAATCTTCGCACAATAAATGATGAAAAGCAAACACAATATTCTAAATCTGTAAGTATAAACACTGTTGACTGGAGGCACTCAGTTAAAATACATATTGAAAACAATTTATACTGTGTACTTCTTTGTATCTTGGGATCTCATAAGGCACTGAGACATTTTGGAGAAGTCATCATAATTATTCAAGAAAACAAAGTCAAAGTCCTTTTAACATAGATACGTTAATCTTATCACGGAGCCTGCAACCAAAACAAATGTCTTTGATACTAAGTTTGTCTTTTAATTCCTAACAACAGGTTTGACTTCAGTAACTGCCCTCTGCTAGAATAACAAATGGTCATTCTCCTTCCCAGTCATAAGCACCATCTGCCATTTAATAGGTACTTCAGTGACTCATTAGTCTGTCCTTAAATTGACTTTGAACAGAACACTGCCATTTTATTGCTGCTGTGCTTCCCACTGCCAGCTAGGACCCTTAAAGTCAATACTGATAATGTCAATATCTTTGAAAACAGTTTCCAGGCTTGTATAACTGATGCTGGAACTTTATTTTCAGTCTTAGTATTGTTTTCTTCACCTGGCACTTTCCAAATTCATGAGCACACAACATGGTCCAAATACAATTGCATTATTTTTCATAGACTAAAATTACAGCATGTATTTTCAAAGGGGATTTAAAAGTGTTTTGTATGTGCTAAAAGTGTGTTTGGAGTGCACAACTGCCCAACTTATGTGTGCAGAGTCAAGTTTTGTGCATTGAAATAGATATTAAATGAACACGGAAAGTATTCATAGACATATTTTTGATACTGTTTGAAAAGCTACTCAGAAAATGTTACTGGAACCTATTGAAGTAACAAATGAAATTGCATTTTGATGCCAATTTACCTTCTCCTTGAAATTACTTCTAGATGCATCTATTCCTGTAAATATTCTAGCTACTGAATAAAGACTAAATCTTTAAAGTCATATTGCTAAAAAAACCCAGCAGTTCGTACAATCAATGTACAGTTTGCCCAAGTCTATCAAAAATGGGTATTTACACACACCTTTTCTTTTGTATTTGTAAATGTGCTGTTTATTATGCCAGATCTTAAGCACTGTGCTTGAAGAGCACTGAATGGAAAAACTAAGTAGCCTTGTTCTTATAGGGTCTACTTGACCAGCTGTTGATATGTGAACATCCAAATGGAAAATAATTACCAAACCACACTAATTAAAGAAACAAAGATATAATAATTATTAATTGCAAATTAAGCCCACATTATCAGCTAATATCACTCTACAAATTAAGAATTCGCAAATTAAGGAACATGGATTACTCTTATGCTGTCTTATCTTACACCTTCTATCCTCCTCTCTATACACCTTCTATCCTACTCTATAAATATAGTAAATGCCCCACTTGCTGGCTAATAAGAGTTATGAAATTTGAAAGAAAATTACGGGGGCTTACTTACCTCATGGTGACAACTTAATAGATACATCTCATATTTTCGGAACCCTTTTCATGACAGAATCACATCTTATATTCTATTCCACAAGGAGACAGCACTTCTGTGGGTACTTATCCTGAGCCACCTGTCTTCCCTGACACTAATTCAGGCCACACTTAGCAACAAAATCGCTTTCATCCCCAGGGAGTTTCAATATGAGATGAGGCCAATACAAAAATCTATAGCTGAAGTATTTGGCTATAATCAGAAGTATGCACTGCAACCTCCAAATTAGGAGATGTTTTTCTGAAGACAGAAAACATGCATGGATCTGGTTACATTAACATATACTGGTGACAAGCCGAGATGAAGTGATAAGACTCAAACATCCAAAAAGCCCAATAGTGCTCCAGGGGCAATACAAATAAAGCAATATCCAAGCACTGGATCTGTTCATATTGTTTCTTTCCGGAAAACGTATAAGCAAATTGCACTGTGGCCATGCCAAGATAACAAAAAGGATGCAAAAAATCACCACCTTGTTACCTGTAGGCAAAGAAACCTGTAACTCCATACTTCTGTCCTGAGAAATTACTAGCAGCAATGGTAGGACCTGGAGATCTCAGTAGAAGCCTGTCTTTTGTCTTCCCATTACCTTTTTCTGTGAGGGATATTGGGGACAGAAATTCAGATAGGAGAGACAGAGAAAGCTTATCTCCACACCTCAGTTGATTTCTTTCCCCTGTATTCTAAATACTTTAAATTTTTAATGGATTTTAAATCTAAACATCACATGCCCTTTATTAGTAGCAACTAATAGAGGTTTTCCTACAGCTCTAATAACATAATGTGTATTATAAAACATATTTTAAAAATTGGCATTGGGAAAAGATGAAGGTGACCATCCAGAACTGAATACCATTACCATAACCACAGCAGTAAAAGGTGAAAAAAGGCAATACGCCAGTGTTGGCTGAAGATGTCTTTTCTGCAGTTCTTAGCAAACATAGCAAGGTAACAGTAACCTTCCTAGCTCCTTTCTAAAAAGGCACGTTCCCTAATGTTTCCTCCTATATTCAAAGCCAAAGGTTTTACAGATCACATGTGCTAGTCTCTGTAAATTTAGTCAAACATTTCACTAAAATAATCCATTTTATATAAATTATATAGTGTTTATAGTACAAAGTTCTGAAATTATTTGCTTTCCCAGAGAGAAGACCAGAACCGAATACCAAAAGAACAAGCATAAAATGCCTGCCTTCCCCAAAGATAATCACAACCATCCATGTGGGAAGGCAAAATACCATGCCTTACTCTTTGGGATTAGGGCATTCTTTTAATTTGCCATTTGGCACTGCGAACACAGTAAACAAAGAGAAAATATAGAAACCATGTGACTGCTTGTTCCATAGCCTTTTGCACACCGCTGCTGTAGACTTGCTTTCAGATGTCAGTACAAAGCTGCCTGCTCACTGATGCTCAGTAAGAAATGTCAGGGAAGAGATAAGAAGGATAAAAGGAGACCGTTTTAGAAACATGGATTGTTCTATCATTAGTTCTATAGATAAACTTCCCAACATATTTCTGAACAGCAAATGTTACTGCTTAGCCAAACAAAGTCAGAAGGAGACATTATTTTAATATGGAAGTAGGGTTGATTTCAGGACCTTCATATAGGGTGAGATAGTTTTACCTTGTTAAGCTGTTGTTCTAAGCTGCTAGTGTACTTAAGTCTTTATGTTAAAATGATTGTGCTTGTCAGAAAAAGCGAGGAAAATAGAAGTGTAAATCTTCAGGACATAAGTCAGAAACAGAAAGACAACTACCTATTTTCAGGTAGGCATTAGAGTGTCAGAGAATGGTAAATAAGGGCCAGATTCTTTATCATTCTCAGTTTTGCAATAGAAAGAATTCATAGAATCATAAAATGGTTTGGGTTGGAAGGGACCTTTAAAGGCCATCTTGTTCAACCCTCCTCTGCAGTGAGCAGGGACACCTTCAACCAGATCAGGTTGCTCACAGCCCCATCCAACCTGATCTTGAATGTTTCCAGGGATGGGGCATCCACCACCTCTCTGGGCAACCCGTGTCAGTGTTTCACCACCTTCATTGTAAAAAATGTATTGCTTATGTCTAGTTTGAATCTACTCTCTTTTAGTTTAAAACCATCACCCCTTGTCCTGTAACTACAGGCCCTACTAAAAAGTCGGCCCTCACCTTTCTTATAAGCCCCTTTAGGTATTGAGAGGCTGCAATAAGGTCTCCCTGGAGCCTTCTCTTCTCCAGTCTGAACAATCCCAACTCCCTCAGCCTGTCCTCATACGAGAGGCATTCCATCCCTCTGATCATTTTTGTGTCCCTCCTCTGGACCTGTTCCCACAGGCCCATATCTTTCCTGCGCTGAGGACCCCAAAGCTGGATGCAGTGCTGCAGGAGGGGTCTCACCAGAGCGGAGTAGAGGGGCAGAATCACCTTCCTCGACCTGCTGGCCACGCTTCTTTTGATGCAGCCCGGGATACTGTTCGCCTTTTGGGCTCTGAGTGCACGTTGCTGGCTCACATCCGGTTTTTCATCCACCAGTAGCCCCAAGTCCTTCTCCTCAGGGCTGCTCTCAATGCCTTCATACTCCAGCCTGTACTGATACCGCAGGCTACCCCAACTCAGGTGCAGGACCTGCTTGGTTCACGTGCGCCCACTTCTCGAGCTTGTCCATTTTTCTGAAACACCTCATAACTAGGACTTTTGGTATCTGACCAGGCACTTTGTGATCACTGTTTCAGCACAGGAGCTCTAATGCTTCAAACAGTAAACAAAGGGCATGTCACTCATCTTTTGGAAACATTCTGGAGTTAAATTGAGGGATTTGCTCAGCTTCCCATCAAAAGGGTTTATTAAACCAGCTTTGTATCTGCTTGTGGTTTACTAATGTCAAAAAGAAGCAAAATCAGCACATCATATTTTACTTGTCAACGGGGTTTACAATGCAGAAGAACCTGTGTGGACCACAAAGGAAAAGAAATGGTTTTACCACCTTAGGTAACACATTATGGACATTGTCAAAGACTGCAGTGGTGACAGACAAGATAATATGGTCTTTTCTTGAGGTGATTCTGTAAAGGCACACTCAATCTACAGATCACCCTTACCTGCAAACATATATTAAAACGTTCTTTTNTCCCAACTCCCTCAGCCTGTCCTCATACGAGAGGCATTCCATCCCTCTGATCATTTTTGTGTCCCTCCTCTGGACCTGTTCCCACAGGCCCATATCTTTCCTGCGCTGAGGACCCCAAAGCTGGATGCAGTGCTGCAGGAGGGGTCTCACCAGAGCGGAGTAGAGGGGCAGAATCACCTTCCTCGACCTGCTGGCCACGCTTCTTTTGATGCAGCCCGGGATACTGTTCGCCTTTTGGGCTCTGAGTGCACGTTGCTGGCTCACATCCGGTTTTTCATCCACCAGTAGCCCCAAGTCCTTCTCCTCAGGGCTGCTCTCAATGCCTTCATACTCCAGCCTGTACTGATACCGCAGGCTACCCCAACTCAGGTGCAGGACCTGCTTGGTTCACGTGCGCCCACTTCTCGAGCTTGTCCATTTTTCTGAAACACCTCATAACTAGGACTTTTGGTATCTGACCAGGCACTTTGTGATCACTGTTTCAGCACAGGAGCTCTAATGCTTCAAACAGTAAACAAAGGGCATGTCACTCATCTTTTGGAAACATTCTGGAGTTAAATTGAGGGATTTGCTCAGCTTCCCATCAAAAGGGTTTATTAAACCAGCTTTGTATCTGCTTGTGGTTTACTAATGTCAAAAAGAAGCAAAATCAGCACATCATATTTTACTTGTCAACGGGGTTTACAATGCAGAAGAACCTGTGTGGACCACAAAGGAAAAGAAATGGTTTTACCACCTTAGGTAACACATTATGGACATTGTCAAAGACTGCAGTGGTGACAGACAAGATAATATGGTCTTTTCTTGAGGTGATTCTGTAAAGGCACACTCAATCTACAGATCACCCTTACCTGCAAACATATATTAAAACGTTCTTTTTTCACAATATGCTTTTAAAGCATGTTAGTTAACATTTTTTTAGAAGTCCTCTTAGTCATATCTAAATGCATCCCAAAGGGATTTAATTTAGACTGTGATTAATTTTCTCTCCCCTACATAGCAAATGCAAATAGCATAAAAAGCTCCTACGTGAAACAGGAAGTATTTTAAAGCCAGGACAGATGTCAGGAAGTCATGCAAGGCAGATAATATGACCTATTTGGTACTATATTCCTCTCACATTGTTATAAATCAGGAGTAACTCCACTGAACTCTGTCTTATTATGCTGATGAAAATGAGGCGTAAGCCAGAGAATAGGGCCCTTGATTAACCAGAATTTTTTTCTGTCTGAAATACTTAGTTGTCTTCCGCACAATGGTTTCCTCAATGTATTAATTTGTCTTGCATTGGTCACATGCTGTTTTGCATCATGTCTCAGAAGGTGGCTTTTAACAGCAATATTCATTGTAATGTAGACGTTATGAAAATGCACAGCAAAACTTTTATATGTTGTAAGAGAAGCAAAAGTTACTTTACGCCACAGCAGCAGAAGAATTCATAGTGTAAAGGCTAAGTGAGTTTTAATGGGTACTTGTCATTTGCTCCAATCTGTAACAAAAACTGTTGAGAACAAAGAAAAAGTAGCTGGAGAAATGTAGCGCTACAATCCATAGTGCTACATTACTGACATTTAATGTAACAGAGCTTTCCTAATACTATTTTCTAAATATTACTACTGTTCCAAATATTAACCCTTACATGGCCTGTCTCCACTTTCATATCAAGGGGAATACATTGTATTGAGTTAGATGCTTTATTAATGCTTACTTACTCCTCCGAACAATCCTGCAAAACATTGTTGAACCTCTACTATCCCTCATGAGAAGACCCACACACGTTTTTGACTAGGCAATTAGCAGATCCTTTGGGATTTCCCATGCATGTCAAACCATATGATCCTGACAACACCATTTGATTTGCATTTAGCAAATGCTACCTGACTGCAAAAGCTATAAACACATGGAAATTCTCCTGTGTGTAGAAAATCCAACTTACATTGGTGTATAAAGAAAGGCAGAGTTTGGCTATGTTTTGACCAGAAAGACAGCTACCTCTACTATGGAATACAAAAGCTATTTCGCAGCTGTTTAATGCATGCACAAATGTAAAAACTGGACTATTTACTTCAATTAAGCAACATTGTATTAAAATACAGAAAGAAGAGAATGGACATCGTTCATGTCAGCGAAACTCACTGAGTTAGACCAACAAGGTCATGGCCCCTCTAAGCAATATGTTAATTTGTTGACTGCTTCATACTCTTGCTACAGAGACAAGAGAATTGGGTTTCACTCACACCAGATCTTAAGAACGTTTTAGAAATATTGCCACCCCTGAGTAAACCCCTAGTGGGAGGTCTAGGCCTCAACTCATGTTTGATCTATTGCTGCGTTTCTTGAGCCATAACTGATCTTAATGCAAAGCAAAAGCAAATACTATAAATCCAGGAGGAAGTACTCCATTCCAGCTGGAGTGCTACAGATGACTACAAAAGATGAGCTGCAACAACATCTGGGCCCTGCATTTCCATAATTTGTACAAAACATAGTATTTTGTTTCAGTTTTGTAACTTTGGCAAGCCTGTCACCAGAAGATTTAGCTGACACATGGAGACACGGACAGATACCTGAAGACTGCCACTCACCATTATGTTCTTACTGTTGACTTCCACACATTGCACATACAAACATAACATACACCCTAGTAAGTTCTTAGACCCCAAAATTCTCAGGTTAAGCTTTCTTCCTGACAGTTTAAGAACAAAACCAGCGAGGAGCTGCCTGTGCCTTTTCTGCACATTCCCAAGACAGAGACCTAATGCAAGATACATACAGTCTGTAGAAAACCATCTCCAGCTGCTGAGCTGAAAGGTTTAAATAGCAACAAGTGGAAATAACCACCTGTGCCTAAAGCCTCAGGCCACACTTTAAAGGTTTTCTGTGCAATCAGAAAACTGTGTTATTCCACTACAAGCCTAATCAAAACTGGCAGCAGATAGGTTAGTAAGAAAGACAATAAATATCACAAGAGCTGGCAACTTTGAGCCTACAAAATGGGGCTGATTGATAAGAAATACTGTAAGGCCCTCGAATGCCTCAGAGAAAAGGTGCTGTAAATTTGGTCTTGCTAGTATATCTCATTTACAGTAGGTATCTGAGGCAGCCTTATGATTAAAAAACTTACAGGACATAAGTTTAAGAAAAGAAATGATTAAACCAGCAGTGAATGTAGCATCAGCTTGAAACAGTAATGATGAGAAGTTACACACTGCTCTGTCTTTTCCACCTGAAAAAACACCAAACTCTCATACAAAATGCTTGTAAATACAATGCATTATTTAATGTTTTCAGGATAGGCAGATGCTCGCTAGGAAAACAAATGTGTCTATAAAAAGTATTTGCCACATTGAACCCCACTGTGTTTTACATAAATTACTGTGCCACCAAAACCAATCTGCAGTCTTTAAACCTGGAGCACCCTTTGTGCCTGGCTGTGCCATTGACTCCGGATGACCCTTCCACACCAAATGCTGAGTTACAGTATAAAATCCTCACACAGACTCCAAGCCAGCCTTCAGAGTATATGCTCCAGATGGATTCAAGGACATGGGCTATTTCTTTAACTGTACAAGGTAAGATACAGCCGGGTAGTTCCCCCTCATTTTGTATTGAAGTGTTTGAACAATTACAGACCTTAAGCCTTAGGAAACAGAAGTCAGTTATCTATTTTGAGACCATGCAGAACACACGTGAACTAAACAAAGGAATGTTTTTAGAGGCTCAAGGATGTACTGTCTCTTTCAGAGCTTGGAATAAACTCTAGGTTTGGAGTGCTGTTTAGGTGCTGTTACCACAAAAATAAGAAGTCTTGAACCCCCTACACCTGTCCAGTGATAAAACTCTGAATAACCAAACTAATACATAGTAGAGAAATAAGAGCACACAGCACAGCAGCTGTTGTATCACGGAACTCATTGTTTTAATATGAAAAAAAAGGGCCTTTAGTAACATCTGATGTAAAAATCTCCATCAGGTTTTCAGTTCTGATTTTAAGTTACCTAAGCAGTAGAAATGTACTGCCTTGGCATTAATCACTCTGAGGGGCACTTCATAATGATCTCAGCAATACAGAGATTTTCTGTGACTCCAGGCAGAAAGCTTTCTACTAGATTGTATCCCAATGCACCTACCACCAGATGCTGCTGCTCCTGATGATTCCTATCATCATTTCTTTTGTGCATAAAATCCAATATGCAAAGTTTCATTTTATAGTAGATTTTTTCTGAATCTGCAGACTACAAAGTACAGCTGGGAATGTGCAAATTGTTATCCTTGAAAAACACTGCCTGATGCTTTGTGTACACCCACATGATGCATCACGAATAACGACAGGTTGGATTAGGGTTTTTGTAGTGCAGTGAAAGGTCTTTTTGAAGTGTGCCTGTGGTCACTATGTACTGCATGAAAGAGTGTCAAAAGACTAAGTCCATACTAACATGACAGCCACAGAAAATTTTGGAAAGTACAGCTAAAAGAAGTCAATACATATGTGTAGGGGATTAAATAAACGTACAAAGATTTTTTTTTTAAGCCCGTAACTTGGAATTGTGTCAACAAACAATGAGTGTTATTTTGCATCAGTAGGAAAGAAAAGAGAAAGGGAAAGGAAGCAAAAAGACTTAGGGAAAAATACCTTTCCTTCAAACAATGACAAAAATATTCAAGAATGGCAAACGTTGCAAAAAAGAACTACAAAGGCTAAATGTCTGCTCCTCCAAAACAGAATACCCAGCCTGAGAAGTCCTTAATCACGTGCTGTATTGACTGAAGAATGAATGTCTTGGCTTGGGCTTCAATGGCCTGACTCCATAGTAATTCTCCTGTCTTAAACATTTGGTAAATGACATTTTATACAGAGAAAAATCTCCTGGAAATATAACAGTAGAACATGACAACTCAAAAGCAATAATGGAATTAATTGGGAAAGTAGAGCAATCTCATCTTTTAAGAAGCTAACACAGGTTACAATGCTCTGTTTAAATGTACGTCACTGCATTGCATTACAACAGCACATAGAAGTGCATTCCTGGTCACGTCCCCATATTCTTTATGTAATAGCATGGAAAACACCTATTATTTAATTATGAAACTAAAATTTCAAGTCTGTAAACTGCTCCTCAACGTATTTTTAACTTAATTCTACATTTCCAAATGCTATGTAAGGCTGACCACCATAATGGGGAAGGCACTTAAAAACAGACCCAAGGCTGAGAGAGTAATTTTAAGTATTTTCACGGAAGTGAGAAAAGAGGTTTTTCTTCCCCTGGAAAAAGAGTTGGTGGCCATCATTTAAAGAAGGTCCTTGTTTATGTTTTAGATAAAGGCTAAGGTCAGAATAACAGTCAGGAACAACGACCAATCTGGACAGATAGTTTCTTACATTATGTGAAGGCTGTTTTAACTAAACTACTACTGAAAATGTGTGTCAAATCAGGCAACAAACTCCAAAAAGAAAGATACAGATGAAATCACATTTTTTCCAGCCTTCTAGTCTAATATTGCTCCTCTGATGTCTAAAATACAACTGTATTCACTTGAATTCCTTTGTTCCAGGAACAGTTTAACAGTGAAACACATCATCCATATAACTCTGTTTTGGGTAAACAGATTGAAAAATACCAGGCTTTCCTAACTTCTCTTCTCCTGGCTGCTATTACTTTTTGTACTGACACAGAAACCTGGTATCAATCACACCTTCTGATACAAAAGCAAAAACATCCTCTGCCTCACTCGTGATAACAGAAGAGCACATCTTCCCTCATTCAAAAGTTCAGAGAAAGAGAAATTTCTATGGCTTTCAGGTATTAGTCACTACAGAATCATTGCAGAAAGCTGCATCACCAGCTCAACAGAAATTGTAGGAGGGAAGAACATTCAAAGATAAATACATCCCCTGCCAGGCTCCTTAATACAAGCTTAAGCCCTACATCCCCTCCCACTCCTGACTTTCCTGACTCCAATCAATGAGATCACTTGTACATAGGAAGCAGGAAGGTAATCCAGCAAAGTTCTAGAACTAGAGGAAAGGTCCATACTGAGCAGTTTGGGAAGGGATACCTTCTGCTTGCAGAGAACCCAGACAGAGCAAAAGGTAGAAGGCGGCTTGCAATTCAGTGACAAATTGCCGGAGTGCTCAGGGGTCTGAGACTGTCCTCACCAAGGAAACATCATGAGTCAGCTTGACATCATCTTTGTCCAGCCTTAGACAGTAATGCCCATCACATTGGCACGCCAGGCAGATCAAGATTTAGGAGCTGGTGTAGCTAGCTATGTTAGCTTGTCTGAATGGGCCTCTCCACTGGAAACAGGAAGGGTGACACTCCTAAATCCAGCTTCTGAAAGCTCCTCCCCTGGCTGCCTGTAATAACAAAGGAGTGCCCCATGCTGTATGCTGCACAGTCATATTTTCATGACAACAAATATCACTCAGATAAGTAATTGTGAACACAGGTCACAGCATTGCCTAGAACACGATCAGTATGGTATCTAGGTGGCTGTCTCATTTGTCTACAAGCTTCATCTGTCCCTGAGCACCGCAGCTCTCTCCTCAGAGTCCAGAAGGTGTGCTTCCCTCTCCTGGCACCTCTCATTCAGGGCTATTTGAAGACCTTTTCCTGGCAACACTTCATTTCCTTTTCAGCAGCATATGCTGCAGTCACCTTAAATTGAAGTCTTAGCAGCTGGTAACCCAGGATTATCAGCAGCAAGTGATCCGTACAATCATTACAAGCCCGTGAAAGACACATAGGTATCATGGAAAATATGGGTACAGAACTGTCCCAGAAGTACCCCAAATTCTTCCCTTCTAACAGGCTCAGCGAAGGTGTCACATCCATCACCTTACTACCATTGGCAGTAACAAAACTGAACTGAACCATCGGTAAATATAGAAAAATACACAAAATCAAGAATACAGAAATATCCTCATACCAAAGTAGCTGCTCTAATTATTTGGCAGCAGTTATCAAGAAAGGGAGATTAATTTCATGTTCCTAGACTAACTGTCATGCTTTTGCAAAAGAATTATAAATGTCTCTGATAACAGTTTCTCTTATTTGTAGACAGCTCTGTGCTAGACACATCCCAGGTCAGCAATTATAATCTAATTGTGCAAGTCAAAGATTTGGGGAATCAATCTCTAGAATATTGTGCCTTAGCAACAGTGGAAATTGCTATGATGCAAAACACCCGGTTAGTTCCAAGTGCCATTTTCCTTCCAGAGCTCCTGAATGTGAGCTATCCTCAGATCATTTCCAAGGTGAGTCAGGAGATCCTGATTTTCAAAATCATTTGACTTGGATCAGAGGAGATTCTCCTGCAATCTTAAATCTACTCTGGGTAATTCCTTTGGATTAGGAATTTTGGCTTTGATACTGCAAACCTGTGATTATTTTAGGCTTATGAATAAGCCCATTAAATTCAGCCTTCTCTTGGGCGTGACTTGCAGAAATGCTGCTGTGCACACAGGTTCATTACAAAAAGCATATTCACTGTGTGTTGCACGTTGGAAAGCAAAAGGGAAATGCATATGGCAACAGGCCAATTTTAATTAGGGGATCAGGAAATGGATCTCAGGTATACAATCTTCAAGTGACAACTGACGAAAGTGTGTTTCATTTACATGAAGATGTTTACAATCATTTACATGCATGTGCTTTAGACTGATAGGCTTGTTTTTCTCCCTGAAAGGCTAAACTCCACACTTTTACATTCTTACCCCTGCATTCTTGGAAATACCTAAAATCGGTGCTGCATTTTCCCAGCTTTCTACTTCAACCCTAACTGCCTGTTCAGCTCGTGTTCTTCAAGCAGTAACAGAAACACAGGGCTGTCTAATGCACAGAGTAAAGCCTGCTGTTTTCTATTTATTGGAACTCCAAAGGGAATCCCTCAGGCATGTGAAGATGCAAAACGGGTAGGAAAAGGTTGCTTAAAATAACAATCTTATTTTAAACATGGATTAGAGATTGGACTGTCTTTCTTCATAGCAAAGCAAGTAATGCGATGAGGGAACTGAGTCACATGACTGTATCCACATACTTTGTGAATACAGTCATATGGGTTAAGAGGCACAAAATCTAAACAAAATCACCCAAGAAACACATTAATGCTAGCATAAACAAATGGATGTTTAAATTAGAATGAGGCCTCTGTAATGGCTTTCCTTTGTTATTTTGAGGACTGATGAGGCACTGCACACATCCCATTTATAACAGTCACCTTCTCCTTTGCCCTTGTTAGGAACTGTTCTGCATCCATGGAGTCGAAAGGGTTTATATCTTATAAAAACAACTGACAAGCTGTATTTCATGAGGACTGTACAGTCTAAACACAAGTGTTTGTAGCTACATTTCCATGGTAACAGCAAAAAATTGGTCATAATTTTCCTCAGAGTTTGCTGTCCATTCTTCCTTAGACTATCTGGCATAAAAGTGTTTATTGCTTTTCACCAGTGCAGTACTGCAGAAATATTTTCACCTCCACTAATTCAATTTTATATTTAAATCAATCTGAAAATGAGTTAACTTGCAGTCTGCCAAAGGATGTCAGGCAAAGCTTTCACTGATTTGATTTTGCTTTGGCTTGTGATGATGGAAAGATTACACCATGTAACAACAAGGAAATGTGTCCCAAAGTTCTAGAAGAATTTCATTATTTCATTTCATTATTACTCTTTTGAATTTATTTGATATAAAATGCTGCTGATTGTGGAACTGTGGAGGCCTGCACCATCTCATCAGAAGTCTGAATAATAACATAATTATATATTCAAAGGATGTCAAAGCACATTGAAAAAATTACATATACAAGTCCTGTAACATTGCAGAAGGAGTATTGTATTTTACAATAACTGAGGCAGAGATTAGTGATGGCTGGGTATTTAGAAGTTTATTTATCAATCCAGTTAAATCAGTCATAAATAGCCTGCCTAGTGATATGCAGAATAAGTCTGGCAGGAATTAAGCTCCAAGCCCAGCATTTCTTGATTCTCAGATGCCTTCTATAGCTAGTAGACCACATGTCAACATTTTTTTATAATATAAATTAAGAAGCCTATTATGGAGAAATACATTGGCACAGTCTTCAACCACAGCTGCTTTAAGAGCAGACAATGTACTGCAGCTGGATGCAAGTGCAATGTTGTCTCCAGTTTCATCCTAAGGCTTGTTGCCTCTCTAAAAAGAGTAACTGATCAAAAGGATTAAGTTCTTTTTATAAGAACAAATTCTAGGCTGCTAGCATCAGAGACAACCTTCTTGACTCCTACTCAGGACAGGTAAGGAGATGGAACGATAGCGCAAGAACTTTCTAATGTCTACCCAAAGTGCCTGAACAGTGCTCCGAGTAGAAGATTTCTGCAGGGCAGTTTCATTTCTATGCCTCCTTATTCTTAATAGCAATCCTCTGTAGCTGCCAGCAAAAATTTAATGGTGTTTGAGGGACCCTTTGTCCTTGAGACTGAACCACTCCAATATTTTTTTTTAAATGTGGAATATTTCCATTTACATTAATGTTTTACCCGTGATTCCAGGTTCAGTGGGAAATTAGAGAGGTCCATTACTTTTTGAAGGGGAGCTCCCCTCAGGGCTTTTTTTCAATTGATCCAGCTGCAAACATTTATGCAACACTAGAGCTTGACAGAAAAAGTCAGGCAGAGGGAAGTATAAATATATGGAACAATTAAGATGAAGTTGTAGCATGACTTCTTCAACTAGTGCTCAGAAGATTTGAGTACACAGAGAATTTTGTTAATAACTACAGAAACTTCACATATGTGAAACAATAGGATTTCTTCAAGATAAGGACAGCGAAACAATCTTGCCTGCTAATAACTCCTTGTCTCACACTAGGATTCATGTCCCTGCATGCCATGCTGCCTTACCACTCCTAATGGATAGCTCTTCAGCATTTCCAGGCAATGGGAAAATGCTGTTATCTCCTCCTACAAAAGAAGGAAAGACACTAGGTAGAGTCATTTGCCCAAATTCACACAGGCAGCCTGTGACTAACCTAGGAATTACGTTATGTTCAGTGTTTTACTCATTGAACTCCTCCTTGAGTAACAAGCTTCTGGTATCAATTGCAGAATGTAGTTCTATTTTCCAGTACAGAAACACTGTACTGGATTAGGAGAACGATTTGACCCTCAGCTATAAAAAGCGTTTTCTCAAATATAACTAACTCAGACTTTAATTCTAATTTGATTTGAAGCATTAACTTTGTTTAGATTTCTACATCAGTATTGTATTCCTTTGTACTTCCTTCATAGTTATTTTCATGGGACTAAATCTCATGATCTTTCACTATTGAATTAATCATCGAATCATAAAATCATAGAATGGTAGGGGTTGGAAGGGACCTCTAGAGATCATCTAGTCCAACCCCCCTGCTAAAGCAGGTTAGCCTAGAGCAGGGTGCACAGGAATGCATCCAGGCGGGTTTTGAATATCTCCAGAGAAGGAGACTCCACAACCTCTCTGGGCAGCCTGTTCCAGTGCTCTGTCACCCTCACAGTAAAGAAGTTCCTCCTCATGTTCAGGTGGAACTGCCTG
>VZSC01047435.1:1627569-1692061 GCA_013398225.1 Steatornis caripensis
CTCTTTTTTCCGTACTTCCTCTCTTATCTCCAGAGTCTGGGAGTCCTGAGGGCCAGTCCTAGCAGTGAACACTGAAGCAAAGAAGGTATTCAGTAACTCAGCCTTCTCTGTGTCCAGCGTCACCAGGTCACCAGGTCATTAGTCACAATTCCCCCCAAATACCAGGGAAACCAACTGTAATTTACCTGAAAACAGTCAGAATGAAAACCTCAGCCTCTGGCCCAACAGGACAGAAACAGATTATGGGCTAAAGGTGCTGCACAGGGCCCTCCAAAGAAACGGTGAGCACAGAGAGCAGTTTGGGCACTCCTGCACCAAGGCGGGTCTGGCAGCAGCACTGTTAAGCAAATTTATGCTTTAAATACTGCTTCATGTCCTCCTAAACTTGCTCCCAGAATCCATCAGCCTATAACAAACCCTATTAAGAAAGAATACTGAGCCAAATGTTGAGTTGGGTAGACATACAGTACAGATCTCATTGTCTACACTATCTTGTCTTGGATTTTTTGAATGTCCTTACTATGATGCTACTGTCCTACTTTTCCAAAGGGATGTAACAGAAAAGAGTTTACCGATGTTTTCAGTGATGTAGGAACATATGGTCCTAGATATTTATAGAAAGAGCCCTGGGACTTCCATGTATTAGGAAAGCCTGCAAGCTGCCATCTGGGATTCTGAAGTCTATTTTCTGTCAGTGATAACACATTTTACCCTTTAAGCTTTAGATTTTTCTTTGGAATATATAAAGCTGAGAACAATGCATGCAATGAAGGCCTGTTTGAAGATCTCTACAGACAAACTGTCATTTGAAATGTAATCAATACTTGTCAGAGAAATTTATAAATAGAAAGTAATTTTACCTCTTTGTAGTCCAGTTCATGGCAAAGATTCTCAGCTTCCAGACAAGACTGACTACTTAGCTTATTCTGATGATGCATCACTACCAAACTAAGTAGGCTAGCAGTTCAAAAGTTTAGAGTATCTACCAGCACAGTCCACATGCTGCATGGAGTAGCATAATAGTTAATTTTTATGCCTCAGTCTAGCTGAAAACACAGCTGGCGGGGGTGGGGGGGGAAAGGAGGATTTTTTGTAACACACTAGCTGTCCGCTATTGTATTCGCCACTCTTCTTCTTGTTTCCATTAGTTCTGGTTATAACACTAGGCTTTGTGTAATCTATAAAAACTTTATTAGAAAAGTTTTATATAACAAGTTACAAGTAGCAAGTGCACCTCGACATAGAACTTTAATAACCTTAGCCCCTTTCAGTCCTACGTATTCTTATACTTTTTCCAAGTATTTTTTTTAGTATTAAAAGGGAGTGAAATGTTACATCTATACTACAGATCATAGCAGAGTTTTTATACAAATGGAAATATTAATGCCAAATTCTACTATGATTAATAATGAACACTTTAACCACATTACTTAAATTTTTTTTCATCAATTTGAACTGTATCAGCATGACATTCAGATTCTTGCTGGAAACAGTGACAGCTGTACACTGATCCACTTAGGCTGCTGATAGCAGTGATGGATGAGAATGACAACTTGCCAGTATTCACGCAGGAGTTTTACCAGACAGCACTCAAGGAGAATACAACCAAACGTGAGAACAATTCTTATGCAGTAACACAGGCTGTAAAATTATAATGATTTCACTATAGCTCTGAGAAAGAATAATAATTTACTTAAGACTCAGCTGCACAATCCTTATTTCAGTGAGAATCTTACCTTAGCGTCTGCTAAATGAGAGAAACCAATTCATCCCTTTTTCTGCACAGGATTTCCAATATTACTTGAAAGATTCAAAGATTTTGATCTAGAAGTGACACAACCATTTATGAAGTAACAAAAAAACCTTTGAGGAAAAGCTTAGGGATCAACAGTGGGGAAAAAAAATACTAAAAGATATGAAAGCCCTAATCTAATTGGAGGTGAATCTATAACAACTGAACATTCACTATTTCCCATGTTCTTCTGCTTTAACATCTTTTTTATTTGTATTTCTGCTAAGATAAACTCATCACATTTATATAATGTATATTACATTAAAATTGTCTCAAACTACTGAAATTAAAAACAATTGAATTTTATTCTAAAAAGCTTTTTCCTGAATAGTGATCAAAGCATATACATCATTAAAACAACCTTTTTAACTGCTGTATTTATGGGATTTTTTTAATTCACTCTCAACTCTATTTTTACTGTTTGCAGGAAGCAAAATCATCACAGTAAAAACAGAGAATATTAATGACCCAAAGACTAATAGTTCTAAATTTGCTTATGAGCCAGTAGCTTCGGATATCAAATGACTTGTCCATTTCTTATTGGCAAAGAGATTAGAATGATAAGCAAAGAAATCGGAGTGATAACCTTGCAGGATTGCAATTTGAATGATGTGCTGTGAAGCACTGCTGGCCGCCTTGCTTAAGCAGCAGCTCTTTTGAGTGGCTTCGAGTATAGCAGGTTTTCTGTAGTCCACAGGAAAGAGTAACTCCTAACTTCATTTTCATTACACTGGCCATTTCCATGATTCACGAGGATGATGCAGTGATTGCCCCAGTGACACAGCACTATTGCAGCTCCAATGACATGCGTATCTCTATAGGAACTTTATAAATACCAATGGCACTCACAGTCTGAAGTGACCAGTCTGACATATAGATACAGAGTATCCACATACATACACTCACAATACAGATAATTTTCCAATTAAGACTGCTATAGAACATCACTTACTGGACAGATCACTCACTTTGTTATCCTGACTTATCTTGTAATCAGATTTAGAACAGATCTTGAATCCTAAAAGGAGATTATCTCATGTCAAACCTACAACATCACAGATCCTGCGGCAGAATCAGGATAGTGTCCTGTTTAAGAATGTCTGCTTCAGCATCAATATTTACTTTGGGTCAAGAAGCCCAGAAAGTTCACTTGTGTTTCCTTGCCAGATCTCCACAGCTCTTGTAATGTTTTCATTAACAAGGTGGATGTAAACAACTCTATTGTTACTAAATTCCTGCCCCTGACAACAGCACATTGCTATATGTACACACACTGTAGTAGTATATTACTGACTGGGAAGTATTCTGTAGCTGCAAAGACTTTCTCAGAAGCATCACTCATTAAGTTACTATCATTGTAGCCATACTCTTTTCTCCTGTCTGTTCTATACATGAAGGAAGCCCAGACACATAACTGAACACTCCAATAAACTGGGAGAAATTTAGGGCCACAAATTAATAACATATTTATCAGCAATGAATAACAAACCGATATGTTAATGAGTTGATCGGTACATATCTCTTTTGGCTAATGCATAGGCAGCTGTCTTATCCATATATGATTGTACGGAGGCATGATTTATGCATGTGACTGAACACATTCTCATATGTCTACTTTTGCACCTGTAAGCATGTATTGGAGTAAATCTTTTTTTGTCTAGCAGTATATATATTTGCTACTTTGTGTGTGTGTGTGTGCGCGCGAACCATCTGTGTAGGTACGCATGAAGATTTACCTACTATATATTACTCAAATATACCTACTATATATTACTTAAATATAGGCGAGGGTCTATATTTGATTCCCAGTCAAGAATCTATTTGTATAGGTTGTTCACCCAGTCACTGAGTTACAGAATAGCGAAACCTCTTAAGATGTTAAAAAAAAAAAAATCAGGATTAAGGTTCCCAAGATCATGAAATTGTTCTAAATACCACATGCATACAGACACATTCACATACAAATTGTGCAGGGGAGAAGAGTGGAGAAGAGTTACCTTTTGTTTTTGTAAAACCTCTGCATTTCAAGTCACATTTCTCCACTGTCTCCAGAAGCTAAAGCTAAAATCATAGTACCAGTTTTCAGAAGATTTGCAACATCAGCATGAGCATTGAGCATCCTAACTTGAATGTCTACACACCTGTAGGAATTCTTCAAAATACCAAGTGCCTCTTGAAGCTTTTACAGTAGGTCAGAATTTTGACCTACTCTTCCAGGTTTGACAAGGTCTCCTTTCCTTGGTGCAACATTGTTTGTAGAAGACATGGCTTGCTTAGGTTAGAAAAATGCTCTGATGAACTGAGACTAACTACAATAAGATTGACAGCTTTCTTGCAATCTCAGTATTTCTCTGTTGTTTTTAGAATAGTATGTGAGGGCTTAAGACTGAGATAAATACAGCACAAAACACTGAAGTGATTCCAAGCATCTTTGATAACTATCTGGCCTGTTAAGATGTTGTCATTCTTATTATAGAAGGTGCAATGTTTGATCTCAGAGGGGACAGATTAACACACCAGACTTGGAAACTTTACTCTAATAGCTAGCTGTCGAAGGAGTGCTGACATCTTAGAGAATTACACTCTGGAGTATTGAATAATGTTCAGTTACTCAGCAGCTTATTCACTTTCATATGTAGACAGCTATGGCAAAGGTTAAGGGTAGACCTAACTTCGTGCTCACTAAAGTCAGTGATAAAATTTCCATTAACTTCACTAGGAGAAGAATTAGGCTAATTGCGGTCTGATACTCTGTCACAAAGATAAGTTAATTTTTTTGAAATCTAGTTATACATGCATAAATAGTGCTGGGGGGAGAAATGGATGGGATATTTATTCATCTCAGATATAGAACATTAGTTTTCCTATGCAAAAATAGTTTTGTCACCTCTTGTCCCTAACTCTACTTTTTTTTTTCCTCTTCTTAATTCACATGGTCAATTTACCCTAAATTGTGATTCTAGGTTTACTAAGACATGGATAATAACTGTACACATTGATAAAGCTCACAGCACAGCTGGACTTCGACTACTTGAGCTTCTAGATGTTACAATAACGCTGTCAAAATAATAATACTAAATTAACTACTTCTAAATTAAAAAATGAGGGAAAAAATGTCTATCAGGCACTGTATATAAACCCTATAGCAATCATCATAGATTGTACCAATCTCTTTCCTGCTACTATAGCTAAAAGCAACCTATTTCAAGGAAATATAAGCCAGAAGTCCAGTAACAGCTACTATTTTTATAACAGTTTTCAATGTGAAACAGACAAATATTTTTTCATAAAGATACAGAAGTAGGCATACTGATAACAACTATGACCACAACAGATAAAGCTATGATATTCAAGTTTTTTCACTTTTCTGAAGATGGAAACTTCAAACCTCTGAACAACCCACAGACCGGCACTGAGAACATCTGGTCTGCAAAGGTGGCACAGGATTTTAGCTGGGGAAGAAATAATTTGAAGCTTGTGAACCAATGGGTTAAAATTTGCTCAAATTGAGACGCTATGACACACTAAAATCACAACTTTAATTCAGCCAGTAGCTGTTTACATACTCGGGTAGAGTCCCTTAAAAACCATGTGTTGTGATACATAAAAGGTTCAAAGTTACACTAGTGTTGCAAAGTTGATACTTTTAGACAGGATAACTCACAGGTGAAACTGTCTTAGCAGAAGAGATTTACCAGTTTAAGTTAACTTTCACATTTAAAACTCTGGGCTAGATAGTAAATTCCATAAAAAGATAAAGTTCTATTAAAAAAATAGAAAGTACCATAAAAAAGCAATCCAGAGTAACTATGGATCTCGTAGTGTAATTCTGAATTTCTGTTGGAACTGAAAACAGAATCTCACTATTTGTGTTTTCATCTCAGACATTAAGTCTAATGTTTGGCTAATAATTACTAATACTAACTAATACTAATACTAATACTAGCTAATAATTACTACGATACTGGCAGCTCCTAATATAAACTATAGAGCTAGAAATACTACTTCTAGCAGTAGATGCATGGAAAATTATTAAGAATATCTGCACAATTTTTTTTTAATTACGTTTTTTTTCAGCCAACTCTGTCCATAGTTTGCTCTTGCTGTGGTACCATATGACAAGGTAAATGTTATTAGTACTGAATTGCTTGAATATGATGGAATCTGACAAACTAAATTATATTCCCAGATATTTACCAGTCTATGGACTAATCTTGTATAGCACTCTTGCCCTTTTGTAATATGAGATCTAATAAGGATTTAGAAGCAGTGCAGTCTGACCCATAAATCTGAAGGTCTTTTCTTCTGAACATTTAAGGTAACCACGGTTTGTGAAAACACCTTAATGACTATACCGAGCCTTGCTTCCACTGCTATGTTTTTTTTTCCCCTGACTGTAGGGCAAGGTACACATGCCCTTCTGAGATAAAAAACCAAAAACAATGGAGAAAAGGCACTTTAGTCTTACTGCAATGTTAAACAGGGATTACCGCTATACCCTCACCCAGGGTGCACTGTATCAAGTTTACCTCTCTGCAGAACTAACCTTTGGTATCTTCTTCCTCCTATTTAGCTCACATGTAGTTACCTTACAATAAAGGCCACAACTTTACAGGTGTGAAATCAAACTCCTAGAGATTTTATTACTTGTCCTGTGTTTTAAAAAGGATACTTGCCATGGCTAGTGTCTCATGAGGAACCTCTGAGAAATAAATTCTAAAAAGGTTTTATCACTTCATATTCCTTTTCCTATAGCTTTCTACCCGAGATGAGAATCTACAAAAAACAAAACCAAGACAGTAGACTATCGCCAAAAAAGCAGTTAGAAGAACTCTACTCAAAATTTTCCTGCTAATTCTTCTGCGATGATTAATTATTTACTGAAGTATTTTCTTCCTCTTAGTATCACAGTACAAGTACCAGTTTCTCTGATTATTGTAACATAGTAGCACCTAGGAATCTACTCCTCAGATAGGACATTATTATACTAATACTCTGCAAGGACAGAACAGGACAAAAGCTCCCCATGCCATACAACTTGCTGTACCAGTAATTCTGCTTTAGTAGGGTAAATCAGATACCATCATTGACTAGATTCTTACAATATAGAAATAAAAACTGGATGAAGCTCCAAGTTGGAACTCTGCATTTATTAATAGTACTTACAACATGCCTGCTTATCACTAAGTGTCTACTGGAATCACGGGCAAACATTATCACTTTCCATGGAGCTGAAATGGTATTAAAATTAAAAAAATCTCAGTTTGTTGTAATCTAGTTTGCAGTTAACTCAACTTTTCTACAAAAAACAGATATTTCCATCTTTTTCTGTCTGGAAAAGCTCAGCACAATGCAATATAAAGTTACAGAAGGAAAAAGAATACACAAACTTTTTTTAGAATTAGAATTAAATTATCTCCTTCCTAAAATACAGCCTTAAGCTCCTGGAAATTAGTGTTTAATTAGTGTTTTTGACTTCAACTAAGCAATTTGGCTGTAGTGGAAGCGGCAAGCAGCACTACAGAATAAGTAAAAATTAAGCCACTGCACTTGTAAAAGTAACATGAATTATTTCTACGGTCAACTCCATTAGCAGAAGATGGGGCTGTCAAGACCTCGTCTTACACTCCAAATGCTAACCTCTTCCCCACTCTAGTGGGAATCCTGCTTGGTAAGAGCTATGAAATGAGCTATATGGATCCATTTTTCTTCAGGTTTAAGAGGCAATAATAGAAGTCACTAGAACATAGTGAGATTTTGTCCTGGGACCATATGAGTCACTAATAAATTAAGGCAATGAAAAAAAGATACTATCTTTTAGTAATTGTATAATGCAGTACATCCTTATTCGTTTACTTCTGTATAAACCAGCCTTACTTTTCTACTGACATTAATGAAAGGGTAAAACCTGGGCTTTTTAGTGTCGTCACTGAAAGTGCTAATAGTCTTAAGCAGATAGCCATGCAAGTAATAATAACCTTTCAGTGAGGTCAGGTAGAACAGGAGTATTTTAGTCACTGCGTGTCCCCTACAAGGAAATTTTAGCTTCTACCAAGGGTGGCATAAGGTAAAACAGAATATCCAAACTAGGTACCCAGTGACTTCTCAGTCAATAAGCTAATACGTACAGACTTGGACAAGGCCGGCCATGATCAGCAAACATCAATTTTAGTACAAACTCTGTCCAAAACGGAAACGGAAGATGTTAATTCAGAATTGGGCTTTCAAATTATTTGTTTAAATGTGAAAAGTTCAAATAGTTTTATATCTAATTTTCAGATTATGGAAGTAAGGAGTTTGGTATTGACATCTAAAAAGACATTTTGTCCTTAACACATAATACAACCTATGGCATCCCAGCAGAGACTCCAGAAAATACTCTTAAGTGAAACAAGAGGGATATGGCAACAATATATTTGAGGGACACACGTTGAACTCTGAAAACTTTGTGGGGGGAAGAAAAAAAAGCAAACTTGTTTTTATCTGGTGTTTCTGCTTCCTCAGGAGCCAGTACTCTTCAAAGACCTTAGAAATTGAGGTTACCTGTACTTCATGGGGCTCTCCATGCTTTAACTGCTCTGTTCAGCTTGAGTACAGATGCCACTCCTAGCTACCATCTTCCCTTGGGGGCTCTCTCCCTTTCATATAATGAGCATGTCTGGGGAGCAGTAGCACCTCTCAGTTCCACTCCACTCCATACAAAAGCATCTAGAGAATACAATGGTGGAGAGAGCACACTAGCAGATTGTATTTTCATGCATTGCAAGCCCACACACATTGAATCTGAAGGGGCTCAACATACTGTCAGTGGGAGATGTGTGGCCAGAGTCTGAAAACTTGGAAAAAAAAGGGAAAAGGCTAAGCTGTTTTAAAGAACAAAATAACACTTATAAATAACATAAGCGATCTAGAAAATGCTAGATTGAATTAGGCAAATTTCTGAACATAATTTAGATATTCAGACCCCAAAGTCTGAGGAACAAATCCATAGCCCTCTCCCAAACTAAACTCACTCTCCAGAGTGCTTAATTCCTCTGATCTCAACAAGCTCAGCTCAGATTTCTGAAGTGTAGAATGTGAAGGATAAAATCTTAACCTACTAAGACAGACAGCCAGTTTCCTCCCTCTGATCAACATATCAGTCAGATTTCTGGAAAAAATTCCATAGGGGAAATGCATTCAGCTCATCATCTGGACAAGAGGTGGAGAGTCACATGCAGGTGAACAAGGATGACCCAAATCCTCACACTGTCTGTAACAGAGATCCCCAGTACCACGCTGCCTTCTGAAATCTCTGTACCCACCACTGTTATCTTACAATATTGCAGAGATTAGTTTAAAAGAAATAGGCACACAAACCCCACAACTGCTCCTGTAACTGCTATTAAAATTACAGCTAAACTAACTAGGGAAGTAAACAAGTAATTGTTTTCTACTTTTTAATAAATCTGTTTTCCAGAGAGATGCAAAACCAGGTAAGATTACAGATATAAGATTACAAATATAATCACTCAGGAGAGACCACAGATAGTAAGTGCAGCACAGGGTACTACTTCAGAACATGAAGTGTTTATTTGATGTGTGTTTATAGAGTAGCCCTTAAAGAGTGATGATGATTACATTATTATAATCTCATTTTAAATCTTTGAGATAAATGCTGTCTTTGTTTTAGCATTTGGTAAGCCATCAAAGTTACTAATAATTCTACTCTGTCTCTACAACTTGCTGTGGTTTGTGTACTGTCTTGACACAAGCCAGACATGCCTGGAAGTAAATCAACACATCCAAGACAGTTGGAAATTTAAGTGTCCATCTAATTATTGTGGTATTCAGAGCAACTGTGCTTACTATTTCTGATCTGGATCCTTCATTTGTAGATGAAGTTTTGCTTGAGTGGGAAATACTAATCCAATTGCTTTACTATTTTTTCTTCTTCAGAGGAATATTTATCTGGGGAGGATACAGGGTAGATGGAGGGAATAAAGGTGTTTAACTTAATTTGAAGGTTTTAATCCTTGTGATATATTACTGAAAAAAATACTAGAAACATTGAATTATTAAAAGCATAAACTACACCCAGAAGTGAAGAAAAAGAGCCTAAGCAAACAACAGGACTATAACCTTGGTTCTCCTCTGTAGCTGTAGCCTGCTTCAGTTTCCCCTTTGGGAATTGAGGATAGCTCTATCTACTACACTCACCTGGTGAGTCTCAGGTTCTTTTTCTCTAGAATGAGACATAGAAGCCACATGCCAAAACCTCCACAGGCTCCGTTTACTATTTACAGAACAAATCAGGTTCTTCGCAGGAGAAAGCAATACACACACTTAGCAGAATCCACTGGAAACTGTGCCCTGCCAAATAGAGGGAAAAGGAGATTTCCACCTCCAGTGAAATCTTCCATGTAAATCTGAGCTGTGCCTACTGTGCTCGCTGGCCCACAATGAATCTCTCAAACAGTGCTGCTAATAACGTAACAGGTGATCTTTACAAAATAATCTAGTATATCTGACAGCTGAATGAGAAGAAACACTAGTGATTCTTCTTACATGCATAACAGTATGGGCTATGGAGACATTTACCAATACCAAGAACAGTAAACACGAAGAAGCAAAAGAAAAGGTGGCACCAAGAAATGGGCTGGTGTCCAGATGGATTTAAGGCAGGATTTGGATTTGGCCAAGAAAGCAGGAATCTCACTTGATCTTAGTTATAAGCTCTATTTCTGAGAAATTTAATGAAAGAATATCAAATTCAATCAAAGGAAAATATTTGTAAATTCTAGATAAAGACTAAAACAGAAAAACCTGAGTTTTGGGTGTGGAAACTCAAATTGTTGCCTTATAAGATCAAATAAAACTGACAGCTATTGTCGGTTTTTGTGCACTTTTATTGGCAACCACACCTTATAACTGAAATGTGTGCTGGCTGAAATTTGTCAGCTTTATGTTACTTGTTTGTTAATATTTCCAGTTGAAACTATACATCTATTCCATAAACTCTTGGCAAATTTCAGCACCGTATCAAGAGGTACAGAAATAAAAATATTACAGCCAAATCCAAAACATTCTTCATAGAGGTTGTCCTGGCAAGAACTGTAATATGAGAATTTTACTTGTAAACTGTAGCTGGTATCATTGATGTATTATTTACTCTTTCTTAATTATACCCATATTTACATGCTTCACTCTCAAATAAATATAATAGCCAAAATCTGTAAGAAATGCTAATTGAGAGATAATTTTGTTCAAGAGGACATGTGGACTTTGTTTCCTTAATGATGCTGGAGAGGCTGTCAAATTAACACAAGAGAACAAACTGTATATAATAGATCTGAATGCTACCAATTGAGGAAACAGTATGAAAAAGATGTGGATGTTTTGAAAACGCTTAAGTAATTTGTGGTTAACCTTAAAACCTACAGGGTTTTTGATAACATAGCATATTGGTGTTTCATTTTTTTATTCAGAACCTAAAATGGACATTGCAGTTGTTTAAAGAACATCCAGGGTAAGAGTGAAAATGTTGTCCATGTTATAAATGCCTGAGTCTCGAATTCTGATTAAAACTGAGGCAGTAAATAAGTTACAGGTGCTTTGGCACCCTGCCAGCAAGCACACAAACACTGATGAGATAATGCATAATTTCTTTCAAAGCACACTCTACAATTCAAACTATTTTTTATTTATCTTGGTAGTGTGTACCCAAACAACATTAATATAAGACCATAGATTCTTTTCAAAGTAGATAAACCACAGGATAATAGAACTGAATAGAAGGGAATACTATATAAAAAAACTTAAAAAAAAAAGGTAGATTTTTATTTTCTGCCAGGGCTCACAGTACCTCCTTTCACGTAAGTTTTACCATGTCTGTATGCTATCTCAGACTCAAAGTTTGTTAACATTAATGTTTCTTTTCCTAGACTAGTTAGTATAGTTCCTTCCTTTTCAAGCCTCCTAATTGAACTTCCTCCCATCTAAGGAACTGTTTTACTCTTCTCTACCATTTTAGATATCGTTTCTGCACTTTATGTTGTGACGTCAAAAGCTAGATGGCTGTGTGTAATACATGCTTTAAAACAATCTTATTCACTGTTTGCAGATGAAATAACTTTTACAATTCTTGGAATTTTTTGCACCGAGGAATGACTGTAAAAGGCTACAAGAGCTCCATCACAGCAGATGCTGTGCTGTGTTGGAGGGATGCTCAGCTCTTTTACCTGGAACTTCAGATATTCGGCCCTGATAGTACACTGCTAAAGTACTCTCCCAATGTTCCTTGTTCCTAAGGTCCAGCTCCATTTCAGTCATCATGGCTCCAAACTACAAAAAGCATGAAAGTAGTTCAAGTGAAAGGTAATTTCTTACACAAAGCCCAAACATTGTCATTGCCTAGGTTTATACCTGGACACGACTATAAAGATTGAAACAAAAAAAGAAAATAACCGCTTTCATGCAGACAATGAAGATGGATTTTTTTCTTAAAATTAAAGGTAAAATAAGCAGTTGAAAATCATATCTTACAAGTGGAAAACATCAGGAAGCCCTAACAGGCTTTTATGTCTTTTTTCATTACCTCTCTTTGGCGTGCCAACTCTATCCGTTCATTCCTGTCAATAAAATCATTACATTTCACTGAGTAGTAAGCAGTCTTGATTCACTTCGCAACTGCTGGGGAATAAAAGCATATACAGTGACCATTAGTGCTTGATAGCAACTGATGACTTGAAAGTAGCCTAATTTGACTCTGTCTTTCATTCCCCTGCCTCGTTCTCTTAAAGGGGAATTAAAGTTGGCTTTGCCCATCATAAGCTTGCAAATGATAGTACAAATGATAGTACAGATAGTACAGATGCAAAGCTGAATGCCAGATCCTAATATTTTTCAGTTGTGAACATACTAAGTGAACTTCAGTATAATTCACCACTACATTTCATGTTGCAGCTGGTCCCTGAGATATGAGCTGCTGAAGTGGTTTGCCATTGATGGGCATTATGGACAGTTTGAGTCATGGAGGGCTTGGACAGGGCAGTTACACAACAGAGGTCATTACTCACGATCAAGGTAGGAATGGATATTGGGTTTGCAACAGAAAACAGTATCTTCCCATCTATGTCTCTTTAGGAACAGCAGAACAGACAGCACAGCAAGTTCTGAGGTTGCACACGTAGGCATAAGTTGCACATGATTATGAAGGATAAATGACTGGCAGAAAATATACTGGCTGTGTATTAGGTAATCTCCGACTCCACACTTGTCCATGGAAACTGTTTATATTGAGAGTGCACCTGTGAAACTCCTAGGATTCTCTTAGTTTTGAAGGTGACATGAAGATTTTCTGGCCTCAAATTCCTGTCCTTAGACTGAATTGTCAAAATTGATAGTTCCCCCTTCCCTAATATGAAATACTTTTTCAATAAAACTCTTCCTTTGTGGGTCATTTATTAGTGGAAAGGCAGATTACCTGCACATTTGGACCTGTGGAGGGGATTCTGTGGCACAGAGTGGATACTGCAAAGACTATTAGAAATCTTTGACATAGTGGTTTATTCTTGCAAAATTTTATTGTCAATTACAACAGAGAAATTTACTGTAACCTATTACAGCAGCATGACAAAAATCCTTTTCTTTCACACAAAAGAAGTGCAGTCTTTTCCTGCAGTCTTTTTCTTTGTTTTAAAAATAAAATTAGCTGTTTCATAACCAAATTGAGAAAGTATCCCTTAAGGTCACAACATCATATAATTAAAAAAAAATGAACTCACCTAAGGAAAAGCTAAATGGCTCTTACTGGGCTTAAGGCCTTAATAAAAATACACCCTGCTTCCAAAATGCATACATGGCAGCCTTGTTGAAACAGCTGAACTGAAAAATTGTCTCAGTTTTGTACGTGTCAAAGGGGCTGGCAACCAGATAATCCAGTTTACACTGAGCGTCACAAACTTCAAAATTTCGTTGCGACTTATTCTTCAAAAACTACTTTGAAATCAGCAGACACTGGGAAGCAATCTAATCATAAGAAATAGCATGCTATTTCTAATGACCAGAGCTGTTAACTCAAGCACAACAGCACAGAGGCAGCAGCCATTTATTGCTCTAGAAGCTACTTCTCTGCAGTGATTCACACTTCAGTGATGTCACCAACCAATTTACCTAAAATACCCTCCAAGTAAGTTGGACAGGAATGGTTTTTTTTCCAGCCTCTGTCTGAATCACACCTAGCTGTGACAGCAGATGGGGAATCTACTCTTGCCATTGTGAATGAAAGAACCATATGTGAAAGCAAGTGCTGTAATTTAAACATTCATCTGTGTCAGACAAGGCTGTGGTGAGCTGGCTGCAGTGGATAAAGGTTGGCACTCAAATCACCTTGAGCCAGCGACAACAGCTGAATGGTAAATCACTGAATGTATTAAAGACGGTAAGGTCAACAAGATGACCGTGATCACATTTCTTTATAGACAATTACAGTGAGAAGCAAATGGGATGATTCATTCCTAAATATAAATAGTACCAAGCACGTCAAAAGCTCAATCCTGAACAGTTTCAAAATCAGGACTGGAAGGAGCTTAGCCTCTCATACAAGAAACTCAATAGCTTCTACTATTAGGCTTTAGTATCTTAGCTTCAGGATCACTGGTGTCAGAGGGGCTGCATTCCCAGCCTGTCTCCCAGAGCGTACTCACAATTTTGGGTGCTGAAAACAGGATATTAAACACATGGGCCTAACAGATATTGGCTTGTTACTTTTACTAATCCACAACTGCTTTCTTGAAAGATTAAACATAGTCTGAGATTCAAAGGTAAGCAGTACATTACTCCTTCCATCATTTGTTCACGTTGTCAAGTAAGAAGAATTCATCGCCTGTTTTGCATCAATTTTTTGTCCAATAACTTTGGAAGAGATTTCCTAGCCATGTAAATTATATTTGTAATTTGAGAGATAGTAACATGAATTACACATACTGATTGAGTCACTCAGAATTCATGGACTCAAATGGCTGAGACTTCTCTTGTAATCTGCTGATCATCCTTTCTCTGCCCTTATTTCTACTTTCTGATTTAAAGGGTTTTGGGTTTTTTTTGTGGGAAGCTAAAATTATGCATATTTCTTTAAATGAAGTTGAATCAATGCAAGACAAAAAGACATCACATTCCTTCTACTTCAAAATCTCTGTTTTCCAGACATCACATTATATCACCTGAGACATGAGTCATACAGACATTGTAAGATTTCTTTTTAGCATTGTTGTAATGACACAGCAGAGACTGCATTTGCAATTGCTGCTTCTAAATACATGCTTACAAAATATCAGACATTTGTGTATGCAAGTAAGAATGTGTTCTTGCAGACCTGGTCTTCTGTAAAAGACTACTGCAGTACTTTCCTTACATGCACATGATCTACAGTTTTAAATATTTACAGAACAGCTGAAAAGCTCTGGGAAGTCTACCCTGATTCCCTATAAGGAAAAGGATTAAGAGTTTTTGAATACAAAACTTCACATTTATAGAATAATTTAGGTTGGAATGGTTCTCAGGAGGTCATCTTTTGGTTAGGCCCAAACCCCTGCTCAAAGCAGGGCTAATTTCAAAGTTGAGTCTAGTTTCTTGGGGCCTTTTCTGGTTGAGTTCTGAATATCTTCAGGAGTGGAAATGCCACAAAGTTCCACGTATTCTGTATAATAAAGATACACTACTTCTTACCATTACTAGGTAATGTCTTACTCTAAGACAGAATGACTTGAATTGTCTTCCAACATCATGGCTGTTTTATGTCATCTAAAGACTTCATATAACACCCACTGGCTTCTAATCTGAAACACTATAGTGATATGTTCCCTATGAACCTATTTTCTTTCACATCTTTACACATCTGCCCATTACTACAAACTATGCCACTTGACCACGTTAGAGTTTATAATTGGCTGCAGACCAATGTTTGCTTTATAATCTATGCATCTAGGAAAGAAGAGGGGTATTCATAGTGAGCATTTTGCTAATTGTCTGACTTGCCAACTCGTCTTAAGCTTCCCAATGTCCACGTTCAAAAATAAGATTAAAAGCTGAGGAATATTTAGGTATTTGCTTATATATTTAACAGAAAAAAAAAATCACCCAGTTTTTCAGAGAATTGCATATTATAGCACTGAATTCCTACCAGCCTTATGTTAACCTTGCTCCATGCATTCTCACCAATGCTATTTTTGTTACCTTACGCTAAACTGTTCTCCATGCCAGAATAGATTTTCAGGAAAGGCAGTTTTGTTAATCTGACAACATGTACGTCAAAGCTATGTTTTGCCTTGTGCCAAGAACAAAAAACTTTAAGTTTTTGTTTTGCTGCTGAGCAGTTGCCTCTGCATTTGGTAAGTTATCTGCAACTTCAGCAGGATATAGACAGTAAATTATTTTCTTGTCCTTGTTTCTGTCTTAAGACCTGTAATGCAGGAAATAACTGAAGAGAATAAAGCTTCTCCAAGAGTATTTTCCATTGTACCTCCAATCCGGACTAAGTACACTCAATGTCCCAAAAGTACACCATTTTAATTATCTGTTCAGATACTATATTTTAATTGGAAAACACTTTTTAATAACAAAAACTATTTATGGCATTCATCTGCTCAATTGCTTTGTTAGCAAGCAGTTTCCTAAAACTTTTTTCTGTACTATAGACTCAAGTACATATAGCGATAACTTGGTGGAAAAGCAGCTCAGGTGTATCTGGAAGACATTACTGGCATAACGGCAAGAGTTTCCAATAGTGCTTCTCAAAGTGCTACTTTCAGAGAGGGACTATATAAGAAAAGCGAGTTACTAAATAAGCAGAGAAGGAGAAATCAAGACTCTGCTTTCTGTTGCTGGCTAGATCCTTGACACATAAATAAAAGATGAAATCACAGAACTAAGACAACAGAAGAGCTGTTAAAAACAAGCCTACATAAATAGTAAGTCTTCTTTGACAGACTTAGTGAAATTTACTTAAGGGCTGATGCAGTAGACACAGCAGGCTGAACAAGGCAGGAAACAACATAATCCACATTCATGAAAAGACACCTGCTGCCTTGCAGCCTAGTGGGCTAGTAAGTTAAGGTAGCAGCAGTGACAATACTGAGCAAATAACACTAAAATATGAAAAAGGAGTCATAGGAGGAGTATGGAATGGGTCATGAACTGCACCTGCACCGCAGTACTTTTCAGCAGTTGTACCACATGGGTCAGAGGAAAACAGCCTTCAATTTATATTATACATTATCTTTGCCTCTGGCCTCGAAGGGCTAAGTTGTTGTACCTGCTATTGAAGAAGTCATAGCATCTTAAAATAGAATTAAGAACAGATTGTCAACATGGTTTTTTTTTCCCTGCTGTTGTCAGTGACCTACAAGATCCATTTATAAATATTGCTCACAAGTTTCTCCAGGCCCTTGCTCACCAGTGTGGAAAGGCCAAGGACTGTTGCTGCTGCAGCACAGCTGAAGAAAATTATTTCCACCAGGGAAGAGCGCAGTGACCTGCTTTGCCCTTATATTAGCCAATTGGCTAACTGCGCAGAGCTTCCTTGATTGTCCTTAAGATCTGAGATCTGCTTCTATTAAATGTAAGATTAAAGTGTAAAATTAAGAAGGGCTGCCAGATAAGTTCATTTTACTTTGAAGCTGGAGAATAGGATACTACCTAGCCACAACTGTTCAGGGCAGTTTGAGTATTGTCCATCTAAAATGTTATTTCCTACACTATTTCCATGTTTACCTTGCCTTATCTCCAGAATATTGCTTATTAGTGCTTGGTTTCTCCACATCTGAAACAGTTCACAGAAATGTGCTAGCCACGGAGTCTGCTCTCCTTGATGGCCCTCAACATCATGAAGAGCTCAAATCAAATGAAAGCTCTACTGTGACACCTGCGAGACTCTTGCAGTCTATCTACCCATGAGATGTAGAACTCCTGCTGGAATGAGGCATGGTTTTCCTCTTCAGAAAAAGTGTTATGGCCACCATTTTTAACTGCAGTAAACCCAAACCGGTATATTTTAGGTCATATTAAGCTCCTACTTCAGACTAGGCACAGGCTGGTACCTTTACTTGGTGAGTGTGTAACATGTCAACAACAAAACCTAACCCATTCCTACTCCCATGCTTGCACCAGACTGAACTGTACACAATATGAATAGTGGTTTCTTGAAAGTGTCTGAGCTTTCAATGCCTCCTTGAAAACCAGCCCGGTAATACTAAAGAGCAAATATGACAGGAAGTAAATAAGCACGACCAAGCAGTCATTATTCAGCTCAGGACAGCACACAGATTGAGCTTGAAGAACAACGTAAGCTTCCTTCTTTTGTTTGCAGCTCTCAGCTGAAACAGTTACATGCCTGTGAGATGTGCCTTCAGGGGTATGTCTCTTTATTAAGTGGGCCATTGCATCAGATGTCAACTGTTCATTGACAAACCTGAACATGAGAAAGTTATATACTGGGCCTTGTCTTGCACAGCTATGGAGTGATCTGGCAGTATTGTTTGTGGATATCAATGGATAAGGGCACTAAAGTGAACACAAAATAATGACAGAAAGCACAGTAATTGCTCAGGGCCTGATCCACAATAAGGACACATTAGCTTTAGTGACAGTATTTCTCATGAAATTTCACTATTTCATGAGATTTCATCTGCATTTGGGCACCGACCCTGTTCTCAGATTCTAGATAAACTGGAAACAGATGAAGTTGTGTGATGGTCTAATACACAATTTGCCAGTTTAATGAGTTGGGTTTTTTCAATTGCTAATGCACTGCAGTGTGTTTTGGCTGAGTCCTTGAGATGTTTCAAAAGCCCAATTATATCTTATAAGGTCAGAGCACTTATTTTTAACAGCTCATGATTCAGTATATACTTTGGTTCAATGCTCCCTGTAATGTTTTTGTGTTTGTTATAAAAATTTCTAGAGAGATTCATTTGCACGTATTTCTCCTTTGTTTGAAAGAGAATTGTTTAGAGTGGCTATTTTAAGGATTGTTAAGTGGAATATCCTAAGTGTGAACACACTGAAAAGATAAATGGAAACATTTAATATTTATGCTATGCTATTTTACTGTGCCTCAGTCCTATAAAATCAAATTACTATCCTACAGTTCTTGTTTTAAAAAGGCATTACTTTAAAAAGTAATAAAATGAAGCAATAATTGACTTAACACAGGTGATGATTTAAAGACAAACAATTCAGAGGCACAATTCTAGCACACTCATAATGCTGAAAGTCTGCTGAAACAATGGTGAAATAGAGGAATACCAAAGAAAAGACTATTCTACCCTCAGACAACAATTTTACAGTGTGCTTGCTTCAGCCATAGCTGCATATGAAGTGATTTCGGGTTGCATCAACCTCTTGCTCCTGCTTCCAGTACATCCTGAAGGTATAGTCATACGTTCTGGCAGTGATGCTAGTTTACAGAGTTCCCCTAAGTCTTGCTTCCTCCAATATTATGCCTACAGAACTGGTTGTGGGGTTACAGTGCAAACCTTGAGCTAGCACAAAGGGACAGTGAAATACAGCACAAAATCTCCTTGAACTGGCTTTGCTGCAGGAATCAGACTGTGATCAAAATACAGTCTCACAAGACTGCAGGCAAGATATTGATCTCAATTCTATGAGCAATAAATAGGAATATGCATAAAATTTCTAATAATTGTTCAACTTCTGGCATAACTTGAGTCTCTGAATTCTGAAACTATTTGTATGCTTAGTGTTGAAGTTCATAGATATATTCATCATTTCCCTACAGGTTTTGAGGAGTGTAACAGAGCTGGTTTTCCCTTGTAGAAAGCATTTGCCAAACTTTTTTGATTGACATTAAGTTTTTATAAATGCAGACATTTGCAGACAAAATATGAATGAAAATTCACATTTGTTTCAAGTAGTTCACCTGCTTCTAACAGTGTCTAGTAGTATCCCATATTAGGGTTAAACCTTCATTCTCAGAACTGAAACTTGGCTGCTAAATATAAACTTGAGCCTAATCTAAGCTCTTGCTTCAAAAATGTTAGTTTATACAGCTGACTGTGCTAAGTGGGGATGGAAAGTTATTGCTGAAATAGTTCCTTAATATCTTACAGCAAATTTACCAGTTTTTTCTTTGCTTACTATCACATTGCTGGTCATAGCTAAAAATACAGGCAATATTTTTTCCTTTCTGCCCAAAGAAGTAGGTGAGAGAAGTGAAACAGGTAGGGGTTGTCATAGTTGACATTCTGTATGCCCATCCACATATTTGGCTAGGAACAAGGTTGGGTGAAGAAACATGGCCAAAAATAACCCATGAATATTAAGCTGAAGATAAAACAAACTCTTAACTTGCTAATAAAGATCTATTAGAGCACCACAAAGACTGTATGTCCTCCCAAAAGAGGAGGATGCACCCGCATCACCTGGTGTGAGTCATATGGCAGCTGCTTTCCTCCTCCACTAGGGTGCAACTCAATCTAGCCTTACCTGTTCTTTAGAGTTTGATCCATCTCCAGCTGTTAATACTCAAATCCTCACTTGTGCTTGCTTATCCTTCTCATGAATTTCCAAAATGCAAAGAAAGCAAGGTTGAATTTAGCTGCCAGCTCAGGATTTCCTACTCCAGGAATATTCCGAAACACTTCCACACATTTTCTTCCACCCTATTACCAAAATTGGTGAAGGAGGCATAAATAACTATGTTGCTGTGTGTTAATAATGATCAAAAAGAGCTAGAAAGTTTTGGTCAATACTATTAATATTTAGACTTCCTCAAGTGGGCCCGGCTTCCATTAAGAGCTACAGCTCTACGTAACAGACTGTTGGCCTGGGTCTCATTGCAGAACTGGAATTTAATCTCCAGTTTTTCAGACAAGAAGGTGACACTCCACATGAAGCAAGTCGATCTTGTGCTCTTCCTATTTAGTGTATTTATCCACGACAAGCTCCCCTCTCCTTTGGGAAAAATTGGTGCTTTGGTCTCTTCTTGGTCTCAGTGACGATATGCTTGTGTACCAAGGACAGACGATGCAAAGAAGCAGCTGGGAGGACAGAAGGCACACCTACAGTGATTTCTGCAGTAATTTCTGCATCATTGTTGTTACCATTGGAACTGTAGGTGTGTAACTGTCCATAAAACCAAAAATCTGAATCTATTTTTCCATGAGAAAACCTACATACCCCTTATTTTACATCTAATAATATTTAATTGCTGATCATCTCTACATCAAGTTCTGTTTATTTCCCCTTTACTTCCTTAATTTTTAAAAAAATATTTAGATGAAAAACAGTGAGGAGTTTTACAGATTATTCTGGTTAAAATTTGTAAATGTCTTTAAATATTTTTTTCTTTCCATCTTATTCCCCCAGCATGTTTCCTTGTGCTAATTATCTTTGTTCATTGGTGGTCTTGGGAGAACATAAAAAGGCTCATGCTACAATGCTGTTACAGTTCAGAGTATGCTTTGGCAAAATGAGAGTTTATTTTACAAAAATGCTTGTGAATAGATGGACCAGCAAAACTGTGCTATATTCACTTCCCTACATAAGTATGTTATTGGGACGTGGAAAATTTGAAAGCCAAACTCAAATTTAGATATGATCAGGAAATTTCCTTAAGCCAAGAAAATAATGATTAGAACTGTAATTACTTGCTATCCTAGTTTGAAAGTTTGAGTTGGTTTTAAAAGTAACAAGGTAAGAGCCAGAAAAAGCTAGAGTCTGGGTGTTGAAATTTACACCATTTTCAGTACAAGAAATGCCACTCTTCTCTTAAGGGGTCAGATCCCAGAAAGTACAAAAAAGGAGAATGTTTCACTCGGCTCGTATTTAAGTCAAAGGTAAGACTCCTCTCAACTTGAATGAAAGCATGCTCAGGCCAGAGAGTAGCAGCACAAAATAGAAGTTAGTCTGGTCTCCATGGCAGCCTAATTAAGTAGAATTTGTTCCCCCTTTTCCTAAGGTATGTATTATTAGAAAATAGCCTTGTGCTCCTGATGAGAAAAGTAGCATTACTGTGTGTGGTAGTACAATAGAATGTCCTGATCACACTGCCTATAGTTAATTCACTGTATTTCTCCATTGTATGGCTGAGTGCATTTTTAAACAACAATTATTGCTAAAAATGTTTTCATCCCTGTTTCTACAAACAGGAATTTCTCCTCTCTATCCCCTAGCTTCTTGCTCCTAGTCATCAACTGACAAGATCAAAAGCTTAAAAAATACTCTTCTGCTCTTTATGCTCCGTAGTCCAATACATGTGGGAAATGAGGACATTTCCCTTAATAAAGAACTACATTAAAGAGCTACAGATTTGTCTGGGAAGCTTTTTAGCAACTTTGTACCTACTGGGAATTTATGGGACACAAAGCAATTCAGCAGTAACTGGTGATTAGAGCTTCTGAGTTTTATTGTTCTATACACTCTATATATTGCAATTAAATGACCCTTTGGTTTTATCTGATAAGCCAAGTGATCTGTAAGCTAAACTGTTCACTAAGGTATTTCCCTAGTTACTCCTAAAATGTGCTCGTGGCATGGCAGACAATGAACAAGCACAGTTAGAAATTAAGGCAGTAGCACTAGCACTTGTTTCATATCCCCATTCTTCAACAATGAAATTCAGTAAGAGGAAATACTATTCTTCTATATTGTTCTCTACGGCTATAAAATATCAACAACCAAACCACCATAAGCATGAAAATGTGAATTTGCTGGGGTCATATACTAATCCAAATGTTTAAACGGCCAAAGGATCTCTTCTGTAATTGAAATCCCTGTGTTGGTGCCTGACTTCTACAAATTTGCTCATGCTTCATCTTGAAAAATTCTGTCTGTCATCTGGAACAACGTAAATAGTCTATCCTAGCTGCAAAGAAAAGCTAGCAAGGCTAAACTAGCCATTCTACTTTGCAATAGGGTTGTTTGAGGTAGTCATGGTTCACATCAGCTGATGGACAGTAACTTCTCAGGACAAACCAGATCAATCACTTTACAACTGCTTAATTGCATTCCGTACACCTACGTTACCAGAAAGGAGGAATTCTCCTCCAAAGTCATACAAGTGCTTTTAACAAAATGTGACTTTGCTGTTATTCACATGGCAGATGCCAAAGATGCTAGGGATCTCCGGATCCAAGGAAAACTTGTGTTTTGGTGGGAAAGGTAAGCATACCTATTTCTGAAGCAGATGTAGCAAGTACCTTTAAACTAGTTTCAGTTTATGAGAGGTCGGTTTTTCACCTACATGTACAGGAACCAGGCTTTTCAACAGGGAGAGTTTCATAAACCATCAGGAATTAACACTCTTTCTTGAAGAGCAACTAGAGATTGTCATATACTTCCTATTGTGAAGGGAACAGGTGAACTGGTTTACGTGCCAGTCTTCCCGTTACTCTTCCACTCTGAAAAACTGTGAACTGTTTGGTTTGTTTATATTCTGTAACTGTCAATCACTTCCCTCTTGTATCCACTAAAAATATACTGCTTTTGTCATCTGGTATGTACAACTTCCTTAATCAAATAAGAACATGCTATCTTCCTAGTCCAAGGTAGGAAGTATTTTGCATGACTGGAGTGAAGCTGTTTCTGTGCCAGAAACCAGCAACTATACATTCACAATACAAGACTGAGGTGAACAGTGAGAACTCATCTTGAGTCAAGCAGCAGGAATTAAAACACCTATTTGGTTTTTGCCCTAGTAGCAGTATAGCATCTTCTCATTAGCTAATCCTAAAGTTGAAGGTGATTAATAGCTTTCTGTAAAACTGTGATCTGTACCAGAAAAGTTAGTTTTACTGCCTGATGGAAATTATTCAAATAAATGCAGTCTATGTTTACAGCAGAACTTAAGACTAGTGGAATGAAACTTCAGCCCCTTTTTACCAGGCTGCTAATTGAATAATCCTCTTTGGAAACTGAAATACAGCCAGTCAGCTGAGACTGCTTTTGCCAATCTAGACATCTGATTTATAATTCATAGAGAATAAATACCCACCCTGAGTGGTTTAGAGGAGTTCTTTCGTACTTTTGCAACAAGGAAGGGAAATTTGTATGAGAGAATTTCCCTTGTTTTGTAATGAGGGAAAGGAAGTTTTCTTATAATCGAAGTGGATTTGATAGTTTTGAACTTGTAAAATAATTAAATCCACCACCTGTATGTTTGGACCTATTTTTAGTAACTCTTAACTGGAAATATAGCTGAAATACAGCAGGTGATAGAGCAGGGAGAGAGTGGAAGTGCACCTGGAGGCATGCAGTACAGCATGTTCCATTTAGTCTTGGTACTGAACTCTGTATAGAAATAAAACTGAAAAGCAAAAAGCCGTGTAAAGCAAAAAGGACATTTTTCAGTCATTTTTGGAGCTGAAAAATCCCATCCAGAAAAGAAGCAGTTTTCAGTAATCAGGTAGAAATGCTGTGGGAGACAATTTTATAAACCTGTGGGAGCTTTCATGATTGCTCTGTACCGAGACGTTTCCAGACAAATAATGCAGAGAAGGAGCTAAAATTAGTTAACAGGTAGAAACTCCTCTAACGAGCTTTTTTGGGACAAAAGGAACTGAAGCATTCTGCAAAGTGGACACAAGCTTGAAGAGAAACCTTTGATGAAATTTACATTTTTCTTACTGAGAAAAGGACCAAGTTTAATTTATATAGAGAGCATTCAGAGCAAGAGGGACACTCCCCCCTCCCCCTTATGCAGGGATTCTTACCCTTTGAAAGGTAACCTATCATTTATGTCTTTTTTAATGACTTAAAGACAGTTTCTAGTATATATTTATGCCAAGTATGAGTAAAAATGTTCACGAGAAAGCAGAAAATATTAGCATCTTCTCATGGCACGGAACTCCGAACATGCCAGATGTCAGGCAATTAATCCATCTGATTAGCCTCCCTGCAAAGTTTATTTTAAAATTTGTTCCAGGAAACTTATGTATTTCCCAGCAAAATTACCACTAATGTGCTTAATCAACAGTTTGACGCAGTTGGATCAAACTTCCCCTAACAGATACTCAGGGATTCCCTTTTTCTTCTTATTGTTCTTTTCCATACAATTGAAATACCTACAAATGAAGTAAGTCTCTTGTCAGTATTTGGCACATACTATAGATGGAGCCCTTGGGAAAATTCTATTTTGTTTAGATAGAGTTTAAGAGAATTTAACGCCATTTCAAAAGTATCCTCAGCAGATACTCTGGCCCACTGTTCCTTCCAGTCCTGCAGGGACTTATCTCCTTGCAAGGAACTCACTGCAAGGATATTAGTGCATTTAGTTGTGAAATGCACAGTAAAAAATTTAGCCTTTATTAAATTGCACAGCTTGGATTATACAAACAGGCAATGAGCAACAATCTCTAATTTGTCATGAAAAATCAAAAAAGGCAGTGATAAATATATGGTTAGTCACAAGTAAGAAGCAAGTTTGGTCTTTATCATTTCTGAAACAAGAGCCTTTCTGCACAAAGTGTAAAGGACCATAACACAGGTCCTCAACTGATGAATCTGATGAAACAGAGATTATATTATCTGACAATAGGTATTTTCATGGCTCTAGACTTAAGTCAAGCACACTGATTAGTCCTATGACATTCGCTTTGGGCAGCCAGGTGTTGTTTGCTCAAGTGTAACAAGAGTGGCCTAAACTGCTTTACCAATGTGTCTCCAGGACATCAGCATTCTACTGAAGTCATTAAGATGAACTTCCTATTTTTAGCAGTCCAGAAAACATATTCTGCTAGAATTACCTTAGCATGGGAGCTGAAATTGCATTTGCTAGAGTCTAAAGCCTGACAGTTCAAGCGTCAGAAGTTTATAGTGACATGCTGATGATTTTGACAAGTCCTCTCAATCTCCCATACATAATTTTTGCTTTCACAGTGAAAATGTGTGATACTTACTCAGACCCAGAAATAACACCAGCTAAAAAGGGGCCAAATGAGACAAGTTTACAGTCTAAAAGCAGCTTAAAAATGAGCAATGGATGATTAAATAAATGAACCAAAAATGAGAATAGAGCCACTAGTGTACTAGGAATGTAAACACGAAGTATATTTTTAAACTTTTTTCCATCCCCAGAATGGTGCAACACCTTAAATAAGGCAAACGTTTGCTCTGGAACTGAAACAGAGGTTTCTAAGCACCATCTTGATCTCTTCAATTGATGTACAAATGCATCCATATTGACAAAGTTCCGTTAGTCTAATCTGCTCAGTAAACCAGTAATGATCCATTAGTATCTAATTCGTGGAGTTATAATATATTCCTAGGTGTACATATGGATACACATTTCCAATTTGTATGTACCTAAAAATACAAAAATATACATACTCAAGTTCCCATTTCACAAAGATGTGACTAGTTAGCCTACTAACCACACTCAAGCAGAAATCAGTGACAAGAAAACGCCTTCTCAACTTCTGACAAGCATACCTCCTCTAAGGTTAAATGAAGTGTCAGGTTATTCAAGTGTACCCTAATCTTTCAGATTGTAAGGTTGGTGGGTTCCCAACTGCACAAACAAAAAGAGGAATCTGATCTAAATAGGCAACAATCTCAATTGCAGTATTTGGGTATGAAACCAATATAAAAATATTTCTACTTCTTCTAATACTAGTACTGAACAGGAAAAGTTAGCATAGTAATTGTAGAACAGAGGTTTAGTCCTGGGTAATTTTCTTGTTGTTTGTATGCAATTCAGGCTTTGATATATAGCATCAGATGCAGTAAGAGGCAGCAACTTTAAATTGAAATGCTACACATCTGAATATTTTTATTCTTGTAATCAGGGAAAACAAGAGAAGTCTCCTTCTGAAGTACCTGTTTCAAGAGGCAAAACGTTCTCCTGAAAACTCTCTCTTCATCTTCAAAATTGCTATACAGTTCCTTCCACCTCTAGAAACATCAATAACCACATATTTCAGTCACTAAAATGCACTATCACCATGAAGAGATGCGTACCCATACAGATTGCTAACAGAGTAAATACAGCAATTAGACTGCTATCCATTCCATGCATATATATATATATGCACCGTAATATTTTTATTTAAATGTAATTATTTCCTTGAAAGCTACAGATTTCATACATTTCATAAGAATGTATTTTCTCTCCAAAGTGTTCAGTAATAATCTGTACAGTTGTAACATCCCATCTCCCAAGCTTTAGGTGGAGAAAAGAACAGACATATTAGATCAGAATGTAAGTTTACTGTGCCCAGTAACCTGGGAAGAGTATAATAATATGGTTGCATGTAGAGAGATCCCTGAAGAATGTTCTCCAACACCAAGGAATTTGCAGGACTTAATAAATGTTGGACTCTATGATCTCAAGAGTCTTTTCCAACATCTGTGATTCTTTTATTTCTTTACCAGAAGTACATGGGACTCATTTTCCACCATTAAACAAAACTTAAAATAATTTGCATTGCCTCCCATTTGCTGCAGGAAAACAGCATGCATCAAGACCACTGCTGCTGCTTAACTGGAGTGTAGTGGCTGTTGTGCTGCAGTTACTTTATTGTTCATGTGAGCCATAACACTGCCAGAAGGGCTTCAAACAGCGGAAGCCACAATGAGAAACAGATTAAGGACCTGGGTCTGAGGTTACCCTTGTACAAGTGATCACAAATGGGGTATTAAGTGTTAAGACTTGAGAAACAGCATAAAGATTGAAGGTATAATTTACCCTGTAACCCACCACATACCATCAGATCTTGCTCTTAGGTAAAATGAAACAGCTCCTTTAAGTCACATATAGACTAGTTTCTTAAAGAACTGACACTTACGCATCTATGCACTTATACATTTATGTATAATCACTTGTGCATCTGTCAATCTGAAAACAAAATTTTAATCCAGAGGACAATTTAACATAATCTGTAGGGTTGTTACAGAAATGCAATACTATTAATAAGCTAAATTTATGAGGCCTACATCCAACAGAATGAAAAACATGCAACCCCTGGACAACAGATTGTTCAGTCACCATGTGCATGGCTTCCGATCAGCTAAAGCACATACTGTGTGTAATTCAGCCAGCTGGCAAAGACAGACAGGTGGAAAACATGGGACAGCTGAGTGTACTGCAACAAAAAGCTAGTGAAGGGTAGCAGAGAACCGTAGGGAACATGAAAATGATCTGGGGAAATGCAGTGAAGGTTATGGGATATGTGGGAGAGCTGGAGATCATATGGTGAGATGAGGAGGCTTTGTGTTTATAAACTGATGCCTTTTTGGCCTCCCCAACTGCAATTCAGCACATGCCCTGCAGGTTTCATGAAACGGATAGCTGAAATGTAGAGAAAGGACAAAAGATGACCACCATTCCTTTTTAGATATAAAAGAACTCCATGGAGGAGTGATTTACAAGCAACTACAAGCACAGAAGACATATCAGTTAAAACTCACTCTTTTTTCAGCACCTAATAATCCCTAGTCTAGTTATTTCCCATGTAGATTTTCTGATGTCTAATAAGTACAGGCTCCAGTGTGTACATTCAGCTCTTCCTGTGTCATTTCCCTACCATGTAATATGGATTCATACCAAGTTTCAGACTTCTATATTCACTTCTATATTTCACTTCAAAACTACATCAATCACAGAAAGCAAATCCTTACACAATCAAGTTACATTAATGCCTTCCAGTGGGAGTGGCACTACTTGTTTCTCCTGAAGATCTTTTCAGATGTTCTGCATTACTTTTTACTCAGTCTAATATGGTCTTTCGAGTACAAGGTACCTTTATTACCATCTTGTCTGCGTATCTTGTGTCTGGGAAGGAGAATATTTTGCACATACACAGTTTGTCTGAGGACAAAGAGCATTCACTACCGATTTCAATGAAAAAATTACATTCAAGATGTATATCCTAAAGATGTAGTTTCACAGTCACTTTAGATTTCAGTAAAATTGCATTGTCACTGAAAGAACAGATTTTCCAAACATCTCCCTTTTCTTGTGCAGAGCAAGCATTCACAGACAAGCAGTGAACACAATTAGCAACAGTATTTGTCAGTCTACTTCAGGGAAAGAATCTTTTCCACCTAGCCTTGAAGTTTCTTTTCTTCCCCCCTGAGGCTTGACAGTTTCTGACAGTCAGACATCCCACCTTTTGACCGCTTCCCATCACCCACTTCCCTTACTAGGCAGAGCCAACTGTTTCAAGCATCCAGATAGGGCCCACATATCCTAATCGTGTTCCTCATGCTATTTTCTTGCAAATACTGCCAACTTAAACAGTTCCTATTCTCAGCTGCATCCACATTGCTCCTTCCACTGTGCCAGCACAACTGACATGCCAAATGTGTGGTGAACAAGATCAGGGAAGCAATCCATCTTAAAATAATGTTAAAAATACATGCTTTAGTGTTTTAGATGGTCACAGTTTATTCCAAGAGAGTCCTTCACTGCTGTCCACAGAAAGTGGTAACAATTAACAGGTTTTAAAAGATGAAACATTTTCCTAGATTATGTATGATGAGCGAGTCAGTAGCTCTGCCTGCACGGAGTGAATATCATACATGGGATTAGGGCTCAGGAATTCTTGGATTAAAAGATTAGTAAAAAGCCCATATTTAGTAACCAAAGCAGAAGTAGAAAGAGTAAGAATATACAAAAATGGTAATAAAAAGGAAAACAGCAAAGTCAAACAGCAAAGTCAATAAGACACCCTGTGCTTTGAGGCTAGGAACACATTTTTATTCTATGCCTGGCACAGTGGGAATCCTGGATCATAGGTGGGGTCCTAACTGGTACAATACAAATGAAAATAGCATAGGAATAAAGAGTGACTCCTCCCTATACATTCTCAAAAATAGCATATCCTCAATAGTACAAGGTCACCTTTTGGGGGGAAAAAAAATGTTGAAACACACCCTCAGGCAAAGTACTAATTTCACAACACTTAGCAACTATAAACCTAACTGGTAAAATCAGTTCTTTCCTTCGTTCAAGCCACTGAGCTTTTTAGTTTTGAATTAATCTGAAGAAGCCCTGAGAAGCAGACACATCTATGGGGAATACTCCAAATGCTTTGGAGAAACAATTATTATATAAATATTATGTGCAAAGCACCAGAGGAGGGGCAGAATGACTATAGTTATTGAAGCAAAGTCTTCTTGTGGCCACATGGACTGCCCATGCAAACAAGCTACAAGATAGATAATTGATATTGCATATCATCTGCACGACAGTTGAGTGGAAAAGAAAGTCTCTACGTTTTGTGCTTTCAAACATTCACAAACAAGTCATAGCACCACTGCTACAGGAACTGAAAGCTGAATTCACTTATGCATTCAAATTTAGAAAAAAAAATCATTCGTTTCAAAGATTAAGGAAAAGCCTGCTTCTGTGTTTGAAGCTGGCAACTGAGGTGCGTCTCAAAAAAGGCAATCAACTAGCTTGAGCAGAAATTTTTTGTAATAAAAAGAGCAACCTCACAGACGATACTGTTAGCAAATCCTAAGCAGGAAAAACTGCCCTTATTCCTCCTCTTTGTCCTGTCCTTTGGCCAAGTACATATAGAGCAGACATTTTAAAAAGAAAGCTAAATTGGGAAGGCATTGAAAAGGTAACTGTGCGATTCCCTTCGCTGCTGTCCAGGGCTCCCTGTCACTCACAGAAAGGGCACCAGAACTGCAGAAAAACAGACAAGACGACTACCAATGGTGAAGCTAGTTCAAACGTTGCCCTTTGATTCCCTCAATTTGCTCAATTCCCTCAATTCGTGAAAGCAGCGTCACTGTGTCACAGCAACATTACTACATGCCAACAGCCTCCTTGAGAGGGAAAAGTAGAAAGAATGTCAGAAATAAGCCTTGGGCAAGGTGAGATTTTAACATTTGTGTATCACAGTTACGTATCAACCTCCTGCCTTGGCATACCTGGTGGTCCTGAGGGGTCCTGTGCCATTGAGAGAGCTACCAGCTACCTCACGCTGGGGGCATTCATGTGAGCCTCCTCAGCCCATAGAGACAGCCACCCCAGAGCAGCCCTGTAGCACCAAGATGGCTGCCTAGTCTCCTCAGAGCTAAGTGGTGGTGGGAAAAACAGCCCCCTCACCAGGGAGATCCAGAGTGAGAAGAGAGGTCCAAGGCCATGGTAGAAAGTCAGTCCACTGGTGAGGGTACAGGTGCATACCAGAAACAGTCATGGCTGAGCTGGAAGACCACCCCTAACACCTCACAGCTTGGGAGGAGCTGGCAGTCCATGCTTGAGCTTAAATGGAGCGCCAGGGGCTATGGGCAGGGTGTAGGTGGAACCCCATGTGAGGCTGGTCACAGCTGTTAGGGCCTCAGAGCGCTGACAGCTGTCTCTGTAGCAGTGGTCACAGGCTCCAGCCATTCCAGAGCTGGGTTCTGAGGGGAAGATGGCTGCCTGGTCTGGCCAGGAGGTGGTGGTCACAGGCTGTGGCATCAGCCACCCCATAGTAAGGCACTGGTGGGGAAAATGGCTGCCTTACCTCTCTAGAGTGGTGGCAGGCCTTGGTGCTGGCCTGCCCCAGTGAGCTCTGCACAGCCACAGGTAGGGTGCAGGGCAGGGAGAGGAGAGAGCCGTCTTCCTCCCCGTCGACACCTCTTCGCTGTTGTCTGTGGCCCAGTGCATCCTTCAGCCCCTCTTTCTTCAGGGCACAGAGATGAGGAAAGCGACACAGGGCCAGGCAGCAGGGGCCATTCCTCTGCCCAGATTGACTGCGCATGTCCATGTCCCCTCAGCAGTGTCGAGCCTGGGAGGACTTCCAGCACCACAGCGGCTGAGCTGCGATGCCAGTTAATATTCAAGTATTATGGCTTTATAAGCTATTCCATGGGATTTCTGGTGAGCAGCTTCCATCTAAGAGTCCTGAAAGGAAGGAAATACCAGCAATAAAAAAGTAAGCAGTCAAAAGCAAATAATCAGACATCAAATTACAGGTTACTAGATCCCCAGTGTAAAATCAGATTTACCCAATTGCTTTTCTTATCAATGCAGCTGGTTTTCTGTTCACAATAGGATTAGCAGGAAAGAAACAATTACTGGTTAAACATGAAGATTCAAACTGAGTAAACTTTAAATTGTAATTGGAAAAACTCACCCATTGCATTTTATAAATAGCAGTCTACATTTGTTATTTGGGATTTGTTATTCAAATGGGAAAAGAAGAAGGAATTTAAAAATCTGTGTAAATGGGCAGATGAAAAATTTAAAGATATTACATTGTAAATGTTATATTTGCCATAATTTAAAAAAAAAGCCATCCCCTCAAAATACCTTCATCTAGTTTGTGATGTAGATGTGCACTAATAGCAACAAATAATTTAATCTACTCTAAAATCTCCCAAACCAAGGCAAAGAAGTTACCTGCATCTCTTAGTCATTAGGATAGAGAGATATTGTTTTGTTGACTCATTTACAAAAATAAAAAGATTAATTTTGATTCAGATTTTAAGACAAAATGGGGCTGATAACAAGCAAGGGCTGGCTAATATCATCAGGCTCCGTTGGTGCAGGATCAGATGTCTAAAGGGTGTGACAAAAGCCAGTTAAGCCACCCACAATTTGTGCCTCAGCTTTTCTGCCTATTGGCTCTGAATTCCCCCCCACATATGTGGGGGTTCCCCCCTCTGAGTCACAGGGTAGCCTGGTGGCTGCCTTGATTTCATCTCACCCACAGCTCTTCTCAAAGTGAGCACTCCCTGAGCAGCCTCCTTTACCAAACACAGATACTACGGTTTTTCTGTCAACATACCGTGCCTTTATGGGTGCAAAGCCTCGCACAGGAAATACTCTAGCGTGTGTTTGCTTGCAGTTGTTCAGTAGTCTTTGCAAGGCCCTTACAGATTGTGTAGACTTATGGACTGTAGCTGTGATTAAACTTCCCATACTGCGGAGGAAAGGAGTACGCATTAAAAAATACTAGGTTACTAACTTCAAAGACAATTCCTAATAGCCACTCACAAGAGCTCTGCAGCTCTGGCTGTGAATGCGTCTCAGTGGAAAGTAGCACTTCATACTTTATGCTTCCCTATGCAGTGCACTGGGTGGCCTGACCACATCACTTCGTCCTCAGGAGCTAGTGGAATTAACAGAATGCCCTTGCCAGCTTAGCAGAGATGACAGGAACTACAGAGCTGCAGGACTGTGACAGAGGCAGCTGGGTACAGTACACAGGCTGTGCTGTCCTTACTCAGCAGAGATACAGTAGCTCTTAATCTCTAGAGTCCTCCTTACAACACCTTCAACCAACAGCCATTGATGTCAATGTTTTCTGCGTAAAAAAACATCAGTCAAACATTTGGATGCTCCAGGTCTTTGGTAAAGATGTTTCTAAGTGGTATTCTAGAAATAGCACTAGCTTTTATTTACTCTGTAGCAGTCCACGTTAATTGCCAAGTACCATTACATAACAGCAATTAATTACATTATTTCTTCATTACCAGCTGTGAGCATAGATGTTTCAGACAATGTGCTGAAATGTACTTCTGAAGCTCTTCTCAGTAGCTCTGAAGGGAAGACAAATGAGGACAAGCAAAGTGCCTAGATTAACAACAAATGATAAATCCAGGCCCCTTCATTGAAGCCAAATTAAATATTCTGTTCTAGGACCTGACCTAATTCCATCTGCTCATTATTTTTCTTGTACTTTTTCATTAAACAGTTTTTTAAAAATCTGTGGGTTTGTCATGTGAATAGTCTGTCCTTTACGTACCTTCAGAAATTATTCTTGCAAGCTATGGATAATTTCAGATGCCTCATAAGCTGCTACTAATTTTGCTCGAACCAGAATTTAATTCTCTATCTAAAGAGAAAAACTCATGTTGTTAGGAATAATGTTTTATCTACGTTGTTTTAAATACTACAAGCTATAGCTGCTTGCAGGCAATTGCAAATGTTACTGTCAGGACATGATTCTTAGTTTTAGTCTTAAAAAATTACTTCCTTTGCTTCTTTCCTTTTTAAAATTTTCTGTGGTTATTCCTATATTTTAGTATACTGATTTGTCCAGAAGTGTGTGTCAAAGTGTTGTATACTATGCTAACATATATACTATATACTGTACTATACTATTTCACCAGAATTGTACTGCCTTTCAAGCACTTGTAAATAGCAGCCAACATTGTGTTGAATTACTTAGAGGTATTTAACTCATTTAATCTTGTCTGGTTTTACAGCCTTAAAATCTTCTTAATTCATTTTTTTAGAACTCTCATATCTCTCTACGTCTTCCCTCTAATAACTGATCTCACTGTCCCTAGGATTCAGTCTCCTGTATTAGAAAAGACTCGCGTGTTTCCTATCATATGGATTCAAAAGCAACCCTAAGCTACGCTAACCTATTTTACCCCTGTATCCTTGTCAGAGAGGAGATTTGCGAGATGTCTTAGATGTTTCATTATTCCCTCAAGGAATCTGACCTATACTAGAATAAAACAGACTGCACAGGAAAGACCAAATTCTGATTTCAGGGACAACGAATTTACTGGACAAATTCAGTCAGAGTCTTGGAAATTAATTTATGTTCATACTGGTGCAGCTGGGCTCAGAATCTGGCTAAAGATCTATTCTCAAACTAAAAGTTTTGCCAGCTGGTCACTAAACTGGGTGCTAAACTGAGTCCCTGTACATTAAGCTCCTATGCTCTTAAATTGCCGTTGGCCCAGATAGGCTCCAGATATGTGTGTGTGCGTAGGCGTTCATGACATCTCTAGTAGTGCATTTTCTGAGCAAAAGCTTGTTATTCAAACACAGTGTCAGTTCTGCTCCTCGAGAGGCAAAATTCCAACCATGAGAGGACATAATCATGGCAGTAAATAGGTCCTCACATATGCTTGTTAAGTCACTTAACAATACAGTTCTAAAAAAGCCAAGAATACCTGCACTATCACTGATTTTTGCATGCTCTTTGGGCTTAGGTTAGGGCCTTCCAGAGTCCTCCCTCTTTTTTCCTCAGCCCTGATTATCTTCTCCTCCATATCACAGTTTATTTATTTCTCTTGTGTATCCCACGTCTTTTGATTTTGACTGATCCTGCAGCTGCTTTTAATATGTTCACAAGGAGTTCCTTGCTCTTCTTTGGCCCTGATGAAGCTTCTGGTCGTCCCTGACTATCACAGGCCTGTGGCCCTTGCAAGCCAGCGTTGTCACCTGATCGCTCTCTTTGCTCTGCTTTACTGTGTTCACAGCTGTGTTCTACAGCTGGAGCCAGGATACAAAGAAGTTTCAAACTGTCACAACATAACTTACTGCTCTGTTGTTTTTCATATTATTTCCTTAGTTCAGCTCAAAAAAAGAATGGTGCATGGAGAAAGAAGTGCATTTTTAATCCTCTCTACCATTTATAAGCTTCTAAGGGTATATATCTTTTTTTACTGATCTTAGTTAATTAAGAGAAGGTATACTGATAAGGTAGTCCTAAGACCTATACAGAGTATTGTAAACACCAGCATTCACTTCATGCTTCCTGCTGTGAAAAATACTTTGTATTAGACCTTTTAAAACAGGAATTAAACTGGCTGTGTGTTTTGGATATGTGCAAGGGTACGTAAAGAACTGTGTCTGCATAACTTTAAACAACCATATCTGTGTCTCAAACTGCCATCCAGAGGTTACATTTTAGAACTCTCTACTGATTCATAGTAGAGATAATTGAAATATGTACCTATTCTGAATAAATCCAAACCAGACCGGAAACAGCCCATTTGGTGACCTCTGTCTTGCAGTTTCCTTTTCCAAAAACAATGTTGCAGTTGGCAAGCAGGAACTTACATTGAGCTGTTTTGGTAGAATGGGCAGTGACAGAGGACAGGCTTGAAGGCAGAATAACCTGATCTTTCTCCAAGATGGCATCTCTAGCAAAGCTTTTAGCATAGGAGCTGACAACAAAGGGAAGCCTACCCTGATTCTTCTCCTGTCATACAAGTTATTAATCTGACACCAAATACTATTTACCCATCTAATCTAAAGAAAAACAAAAAATTAGTTCATAGGTATCGGCAAATTTTTAGGCATGCTTACAGTAAACAATTGTACAAAGTGGTAATTAGATGTCCAGAACTGGAAATAAATATAATCAGATCAGAGTCAGTGGGTCCAGAGCCCAATCAAAACAAAAAGGTACTATAATCTCTAACTATTTCCTATGGAAAAATTTGAGATGTCTTAATTTGACATGTCAGTATTGAAAGGAAAAATCCTCTAACTTACAACAGCAATGAATGCATAGTCCATAGTCATAAGGTCTGGAAAATCTGTCCACTGCTCAAGGGGAAAGGAGGCAGTGAAATCACATACACTGTGAAGATCCATACAAATTAGATAAGCAAATTCTTATTTTTAGCATTTGCCCAACAGCAAAGACAAGGGAACAGCAGAACAGCATATAAACAACTCAGAAGGGAACAAGTAACCTAGGCTAATCCAGGGTACATTGAAACAGTCAAGTTCCAGATGCAGAGTGTTCTCATATAACTGAAGAACATGTAACTCATAATTGAAGAAAAATTGTAATGGGCAATCAAATAGAGAAGACAAAATGCGTATTTCTGTCCCTACCTTGCCACTTCAGGAGTGATCTTGCAAAATGCTAAATGTCTTTTGCTTGAAACTGAGGGCCAGAGCAAATCAAAGATTTCACTTGCCCAGATTTATTACAGTATCTTGGCACTTAACTCATTAAACTCCCACAGAAGTCAAATGGGGTTTAGGAAAATAAATCTCTTGGATCCAGGCCTTTGGGACCTAAAATAAAACTTCGGCTTAACTGGAAACCCAGCACCAAAACAGTGATTTTGAATTTTTTTAACCATCTGGAGATGCTTGACATTTTTAGGTATAATTTTCCCTGCTCTTCTGATCGGGGCATAAAGATAGAACAACTCTGTAGCATAGGGAATATGGAAATCAGTCTTGAGCTCTTTCATTCTGACATATTTTACGCAAAAAGGATGAATAACACGCATTTCCATACCTCCTTCCTGAGCAACTGCCTTTACCAGAAAAGGAGACACCACCAATACATTTCCTCAAGGAAATTCTCAAGATAAAAAAGGAAACCCTGCTCCGTTCTATGAGTGAATCGGCAGAAGTGATATTATTTGCAAGAGGAATCAGAGCTGTGGAATCTGAATGGACAGAAGATTCTTCCTGACTGCAGAGAATAAAATTGCTTGCAATGCAGAGTGTAAGATCCAGCTTGTCTCCACTATTTCTCTAGAAAACAGCACACAGCTTCCTGCTCAGCACGCGACTCTCCAGATCCCTTCTGCTTGCTCTTCACAAATTCTCTGTACTGGATTATCAGGTCTACTCCTGAGATCAAGTGCCTGAACTTTAGGAATATACCTGTCTGAATCTGGCCTTAAAGGCCAGTCATAATTCCACACAGGTTGAAGCTCTTGTGGAATACCTGATAAAGTAGTATCATTTGATAACTTGTTCACACGATTGCTTAAGCCTTCTTAACAAGCTGGATAAGACTCGACAGAAAGAAGCCACGTCTCAGGTTGTGTTATAACCTCACCATTTCTACTGTTACTGGTTGGCAGATGTCAGATAGAAGGGAAGTTGTCCGAGCAAAGCTAACATTTTTTTGATCACTCATGTACTAAACCGATAATGCTACATATATGTAAAAGTCAAGAGACACAGATTCAAATGATTTATTCCCTGTTCCAGGTAGAATATAATTGCAGTTTATGTTCTGCAATATATAGGAGAATATAGGATATGTGTGGCTAAGAGCCTATCTTGTTTAAAATAGCTAAAATATGATCAGGATTTGTTCACATTATAAATCAAACTAAATTGTAATTCTCTCCACTGACTCAATTTTGTTTGTAAGGACAGCAATTAAAGATGCCATTAGCCTAGGGATGAGTATATTTCCATCCTCCACGTGACTCTTACTTGAGCATCTGTGTTCTTGTGAGCAATCCTGTGATTAAATTCATGATCTGTGTAAAGATAATCTCCTAATTTCTGCCTGCTTATTTTAGGAACCTGATGAATTTCAACAAGGGCAAGTGTAGGGTCCTGCATCTGGGGAGGAACAACCCCATGCACCAGTGCAGGTTGAAGGTTGACCTGCTGGAGAGCAGCTCTGCGGAGAAGGACCTGGGAGTGCTGGGGGACAAAAACAGCCATGTGCCCTTGTGGCCAGGAAGGCCAATGGCATCCTACGGTGCATTAAGAAGTGTGGCCAGCAGGCAGAGGGAGGTGATCTGGAGAGGCCAGAGGGAGTACCATTGAGGGAGGGATAAAATCTTAACCTAGAAGAGGAAAATTACGGATTAGGGAGTTTTCGTATCAGCTGGGCCTCGTGAACTTTGTCATCCCAAGATATTTAAAGAAATAACTGAAGCAGTTCCACAACTCATAATAGTTATCTTTGAAAACTGGTACACAAGGGTACCAACTGAAAAAAGAAAAAGAAACATGGTTTGTATTCTAAGAAAAAGTGAAGCAGTTAGCAGCTGGGGAATTATAAATCACCTCTTAATTAAAATTTCTGGAAAAATACTGAAATATTTTGAAACATGTTAGATGTAAGTACATGGGAATACCCAAAGGTTCGCAGACATTGTAGATTTATTAAGAACAAGTTCTGTCAAGACAATCTAATTTCCTTCTGTCAAAGGTAACTGGCCCTGTGAATGCAGAAGAAGCAGCAGCAGTCAAATGTCTTGGTTCCAGTAAAGCTTTGGCCATTGTCTCATGTAACATGCACAGAAGGAAGTATCCTCAAGGTGAAGCTGCTGTAGGATGGGTGCACGACTGTTTGGAAACTATATTGAGATTGCAATCTTCAATTATTCCTAGTGAAAGCTGATTAGGATTCTGCAGCAATCTGTCCCAGACAAGTACTGCTCTACTGTTCTCAGTAGTGACTTGGAAGATGTAACAGGGACTGTGCTTATTAAATTTGCAAATTCTAGCAAGCTAGGAGAGACTGCAAGTGCGTAGTATAAATTTGGAAAGCAGTATGAAAAGAAATGCAGGTCAATAGGAATAAGTGCTATACTGTTCCAAACAGAAATAGTCAACTGTAAAAATGAAAGGAAGGGAATAAATGATAAGGCAACACTAATGCTGAACCTGGGACTCTCAGTGGCTTGCAAGCTGGGCGTGAGTCAACACAGTTAATGCAGTCACAAAAAATGGAAGACAGCATGCTGAGAAGTTTAAATGAAAGTGTAGCCTAGAAGACATACGTGAAGTAACCTTTTACTCTAGTTTGCAATGGTGCAGCTTTGGCTGGAATACATTTTGGGCTCCAATTTTTGGGGCCATTCTTCAAGAAAGCTGTTGCTGAGATTAAGAAAATTCAGAGAAGGCCTACATGAGGGATCTTTTAATTTCTGTACAAGAATGAACAAAATGAGATTGTATTGCTTAAAGCACAGAAAACCATGAAAGCAGGGAAATCCTGCCCAGGATGGACAGGAAAAGAAACAAAAGCCTAAATGGCAGCAAAAAAAGAAGTTCAGGTTAGACACTAGAAAAGCTTTCCAGTGATAACAGTGAAACTCCAGAATAGTTGACCTAGAAAGACTTTAGTCTCTAGCACTGAAAGTCTTTAAGGATGCTGGTGAAGAAAGGCATGGTATAGTTTTCTTGCTGTGTGGCTGAAGGGTGAACTTCATGATCAGGTGAGGCTTTCTAGAACAATTTTCTACTACTTTGTAGAACGCATTAGTCTCAAGCTGCTAATAAGTCTCTGTTTTAGAGTAATGGTAAGCCCATTTGTATCCACATAATTTTTTTAAATTGAGATACTCCTGTATATATCCATAACTGCCTGCTGTGGTAGCTTCTGTCTATGCACCTCCAAAATGGCTGTCTCCAGGGCAGTGCTGAGTCTGGTGCGGTTCCTGAGCAGCAGCTGCCTGCAGTGCCCATTGCTGCACACTGCTGCAGGGCTGGGCTGGCAGGCAGGCTGCAGGCAGCCATGCCCAACTTGTTAAGCTGCTGGGCATACTTGAATAAGTAGTGCCCCTGTGTGATTCAAAGGGTGCCTGACAGTTGTGCTTGTGGGCTGATTATTGGCATGATCAGTGAGTTTGGTCTTGATGATATTGTTGGGCTACCCTGGAAAGAATAGCACAGATCTGCCATGGTCAATAAGCATTATCTCTGTGCTGTCACAAGGAACATTGAAAGCCATTTCCAACCTCCCTCCAGACAATTTTTGCATCTGATTTCAGTGCTGTTACACACTACTAAGTTTCACCCATCTACCATTCCTTAACACTTCATGTTCTGTTAAAGACAAATTCTCTTCCTAACAGCTTTATTTAAAATGTATTCTTTCAGTAACACTCCTTATTTATCTAATTTCAGGATGATGAATAAGAATTATCCAATATATTGATTTTACAAAACATAAATTACCTTTCATAATGCAACAAAGTGGACATAAACTCAATAGAGCTGTGTGTGAAGATACTTGGACATAAATATGTTGTGGAGTTTAAACAGACACAAAGAGCAAGTTGTATAAATGTTTTAAAGCAATAAACCCTTGTTATTTAGGAGAGAAAGAAAACACTGCAACATGTTTGTTCATGTTGTGAGTTTACTTGGAGCAGATTCTCCTTGAACTAATAATCTCATAAATGGATCAAGCCTCAAGTGGCAGAGTTTTTCCCGGAAGTCAAACCTGACAATTTCTCCTCATATCATGCAGAATATCAGAAAACATCAGAAACATCAGAACATCAGAAAAGCAGTATCACAGCTGCACAAAACATTCTTTGAAAACTAAACTTCTAAATAACATCAGAAAAAAAAAACCACCAAAAATTTTGAAAATGTTTATACTAGTACAATACCCCTCAAAAAAACTCTGTGTTAGATACTTTCTTGAATTTAACCTGAAATTATTTCTTTGGCTCTTTTCTATCAGTTAGGAATTTGCAATAAACACAGTGACGTCTGTGTATAAATGAACCATATAATAACTTAGTTATTCTCTCATTTCCAATATAAAATTATTCTATACATCAAGAAACACTGATTTAACAAAGTAAACTCTTTCTATTGTTACATTTTCAAAGGAATCTGTCAGAAAACCAGAAACCAATTCATTGTAAGATGGTCTATTTGTGTGTTTAGAGTATGTTTACCTGTCATATCTGATAGCTTCATAGCCTATTAATCTAGACATTCTCACTCAATACTCTGGGCAAAATTTCAATTATATTAAAAGCAATGAGGTGACTGAGGCTACACTTAGTGTCTGTGCATACAGTGATGTCAACAGACTCCCTCCCTAAGTGTTCCACAAATATATTGGCCCACAGAAGATATATTTTTCAGGAAGCTGAACAAATAAGGAAAAGTTGAGGAAGTGAGTCCCACTTCATTGAAATGCATGTATTTAATTTCAGGAGAATTTATTGAAAGTGCATTTCACTTAAGTCTGTTTTAAAGCTACTCAATTAGAGTAACTGAGCTTTAAGTGAGTTTTTGTTTTGTGTATAATACTGAAATATTTATGTTTCCAAGTAATACACAACCTCAAAATTATAGGCAGTTAGTTAGCTCAATCACAAAACCTTTTTCTGTGTGCATCAAGCTGCCCTTTGACTCTCACCTTGTCGGAAAGTCATACGCATGCAAAAGCAAGTGATTGCTACCATGCTACTCACAGTTTGCCTTACCTACTTCATAGCTGCCTTCTGCTATGTGACGGTAAACAGGCACATTACAAAAATCACTGACAGTTTAATGTGACTAGCCACTTTCCATACACTCTTCCTCTCCAAAATTGTAACACTAGAACATATATGAAAGTCAAATAAGAGTTGATTAGAAAAAACAACATACAAATGGGGACTGTTAAAATGCACAGGATTTTGTCTTTGACTTCTCTGTGGATTAGAGATTTCTGTTAACCCCCATTTCTTTTTCTGAAAAGTGAAATAAAATAGTTGTTTATGATCTGATCATGGGTCCAAGCACAGGCAACTGGAGGAAATACTGTGCTCTAATCAAGGATCTGGCCTTTCTTTCTAAGTACTAGCAAGCAATAATTCTAAAGAAAACAATAGCTTCCTAGCAATCATGGTTCATCAAGTGAAATAAAAAATTCACTGTGGTTTGGGCCCCATTACAAATACAACATGAGTGAACTACAATCTGAGCACAGCCAGAACTGGTAAAGCCCACAATCTTTGCTGTCACCATTGCTATAGATGCTCAGCAAAACACAAAAAGACTCAATATAAAATAAATGTGATGAAAACTTCCAAAACTGGCATAATAACATTAAAAAGAGAGGCTGAGTTTCGCTAACCCTCGTTAACTCTGGTCTCTTTTAGCACTAATGAATTTTTAGTGCCTCTTCCTTCTTCGTGTAGGAAATGTCTCTTGTGGTTATAGCAACCGACTGACCTTCTTTGAAAAATCACATACACGGCAAAATGGAAAGAAAAAATGTTCCAGTTAGATATCAGCCTGTTGTCAGCCATAGGCTATTTTTGGGAATCACACTTCCAATATTGTAAGTCAAGCCAAGATATTGGCGTCTGTCAAGGATAGAGCTTTTTAAGTTTATAAGGACTTTAGGTTTTCTACTAAGATCTTAAAAAACTATTACTGTAAAGCTACTTGAATCAAGATTATAGTAATTCAGGAGATGAACTATCCTATAGCGAAGAATATTAGATGCACCTTTTAATCATATTTGGATATAATTCAGCAAAGTACTTAAACAATTGTTTAATGCTAGTGTATGCTTCAGGACACACGTATGTACCTTGCCAAAGTAAAACATAAATTACTAAGGATAACCTTCTGGGTCAAACTTTCAAAAGCAGCTTTTAATTTTATTGCTTGACCAAATTTGTTTATTGCTAAGAGTCAAAGTGGAACACTTTAGAACAATTCCAGCATCTTTGCAGGTCTCCAAACTTCTAAAGACTCTGCTGCTGGAAGCTCTGGAAATAATGAGATGAAATTCTGTGAGCACTGGAAATAATGAGAGGCCTGCTTTCTATCATTTGTATTCTTTATCATCTCCACAAATGTTCACCTACACCATCATATTAACACAGTTCCTCTCTCCATGTATTCTAAAATGTCCTCAGACAGCACTTTCCTGTAGATTGGCTAGCTGGCCTCTGCTAAACAGAGTGTGTGACACTCAGGTTGTACCTCTGCTTCCCTCAGTAATGGCACTAGTGCAGATTTTCTCTTCTGAACAGCCTTCAGTTTTGTTGAAACTTAATTATGAATTAGACTTCAATTTTTTTTGTCAAATTTGGCTAAAATTATCCCATGGGTATAAAACATCTTCAGGGAGATAGGACTGTGTTATTGCTAGTAATATGATAGTGTAACTCTCATTTTCTAAGAAGCTAACCTATAAAGAAATGGCTGTCAGCATTAAAGAAGTGTGCTTTTAGCAGAGAGAAAAGTCCTTTCCCAGAATAAATCTCGGACTGCAATTCAGAAGTTAGCAATGTTTATACCAATAACCTGTAAGCATAAATCTTCTGTACTATCAGAAAGTAAGACTGCTTTAGCATGGAGCCCTAAGTACATAAATAGAAAATAAGTAACCACAGCATTTCCGCAAAGAAAAGGAAAAACAAGGGATGTGAGCAGAGAGCACAGGAAGCAGACAAAGGGAGTAGTTATCACCATTTGATTGATTGATTGGTTGGGTATTCAATTATGGAGACCATATTCTCAATGGACCAAACCTGCTGTGATTATAAATTCTCTGAGTTCAGTCGAATTCTCCTAGGACTTCAACTTCTCTCAGAAGGCAAATCTGGGAGAGGATCAATAGCCTCATTTCTTTCCTTGGCTGAGAATATCCAGTGATTGAAGTCACTGTTTTCAAAGAAAGCATTTTTACCATCTTGTCTAACAAACTCCAGAGACACTGACCTCTGGAGTGTAAGATGTTTCTGCTGTCTGTAGGTTTTCCAGAGGCACTGACAAAAGACAGATGGAAGGGGAAAGTTCAGTGTGTACCGTGGGAAGGCCTGGTGAAGATTTTATGGATCCAGCTCATGTTGTCTTTTTACTTTTTTTCTTTTACTTTTTACTTTTTTTACTTTCCTGGATATTGGTGGAAAACAGATTAAAAGTCCCCAGAAAATGTGTGGTTAGATATAAAAATGGAATAGTGCCTGACACTAGCAAGTCTCAAACAAGCGAGTGCCTGTTGTCTGCTAATTTTACTGAACTCCTCAAAAATGCTTCTTACAATCAGCATTGGTGTCCTACCTGGTAACTTACTTTCACAAATTCAAATAGACTTTGTTATTATCTCTTCTTAGAGTTTAACAGTTTCATGGCATATTTTTACCAATCCCCTTAGTGATCCAGACTGCATATTAATGTCTCATTTCTTCCTCTCCAGCCTCACAGAAAGTCATTTTTCCTTATGTGATTCAATGCAATATGCAGTATGCCAGGGGCTCTCACAAGCCTTTGCAATCTTGTTTCACATATATCTTGTAGGTAGAATGGAAGTCTAAGCAGCTGAGGTTTACTGAACACAACTGGTGAATTTCCTTTCTCAGTGCTTCAGCCTGCCCTTTTTGTACTGTGGGGAGTTTGTGGGGCTGTGAGAATTCTGAAAGAGCATGAGCTCATCAAAGAGTGTACACTGGGAAGGTCCAGCTATGTGAAGTGCTATGCCCATATATGAGGTTTCAGAAAAGCCAAGGGAACTGAAAATGCTGAAGACCCCCTCTGCGATTTAAGGATTTCTCTTTTCTAATTTCAGCTGGATCCCCAAATTCTATTTTAATACACCTCACATTTTTCTTTCCTGTTACTTTGGATCAAATTCAAAGCTTTATACCAATGAATAAGAAACAGAGTCACTTACTCTTCCTAGTTACTTCTTAATCTTCCTAGTCACTTCCTAAAAGTAAAAAGAAGAAAAGTTTCCAAGACTAGAGTCCTCATCTGATATTTTTATGCAAATGGAAGAAAATGACTAGAATTAGTAAGAAAAAATAATAAGAGGTTCCAATAACATTTGAGGGTATATGTTATGCTAACTTTATGACCACACAAATTGGCCTAACGCAGCGTCACTAGGTTTTTCTGATTTGAACATACTAGATCTAAAGAATAGGCCTGATAGTTCAGACTGAAGGGCTCGGTACATTTGGCCAGTGCTAATTATGGCTCTACAAATATTTCTTGGGTCTTCCAAACCTTCAAAGTAGTGAAGTATTTCTTTGATTTATTTTTAAAAATTCCTCACTTAAGAGGAAAACTTTTACATCTCTTTAATGGCTCTTTCCTAGTACCTTAGAATTGTGCTTTACATACAAGCTCTCCTTTCTAGAGGTGGTAGTTTTACAGGACTCACTTGAAATTGGCAGCCAATTGTCTTTGCATGTGATCAAAACAACACTGAGCTGTGAAAAATACCAAAATTCCTCCCAGTTGCAACCATGTGTCTGACCATTCTCAAATGTATTTTTGAAGTTTACACATACCTTGTAACATTGTTCCAGACTGCCATGGTAGTCTAGTTCACATCTGAGCAGTTTTGCAGAAGAGGTCTTACGTTCCCTCTTGAGCTGGACATGTGCCCAAATGCACCCAAGCGTAGGGTGCAGTAGGATAAGGTCTGCTTTCAGTAATACCAACTGCCAGTAAACTCAAGAGGCCTATTAAAAATAGAAATAGTTAAGACAAGTGGTGCAGCCACACAAAATTTTCCTGGCAGGAAAGAAAACGGGTGCACTGGAGGTGCACTGGAGCTGAGACATGAAGTTCAGGCTCATAAGGATTCCCTCTGCTGTGGTGATCTCAACATAACTTCCTAAGTCATCAAGAGGAGCTGCTTTGTAGCTAAATCTTTACTACTTTACTACAGTACTTTACTACTGTACTTTAGCTACAAAGCAACTTTTACCTCATTCATGAGGATGTCAGAAATGGAAAACAACCACCTTCTGCTCTTTGATTAGTTTCAAAATTCAGTCATTTGGGTGACACATTCAGAAAGCCAGGCTATGGGAATGAGTTTCTGTTTGTCCATCTCCCTGTCATCCTCCAATTTGATTTATTCTTCAGCAATGTTTAAGATTAGGTCTTTTGATACATTGGAGTTATGGAAAAATTAGGTAAGAAAGAGTGATTTTTTCATTTCAGCTTATTGGGAATGAAGACTTTTCAATTATTTGATGATCTGACTGAGGAGCAATCACAGAAGAGAATGAGAAGAAGGAATCAACTTTCACAGACAGAGTGAGTAGAAAGACACAAAATAGATTTGTATTTCAGAGCTTTCCATAGTGTCAGCAAAAGCAGGTAAGATTTAAAATAACAGACCTAAGGAAGACAGAAAACATGATGAGATCACAGATCTGAGAAAGTCAAAAAGAGCCACCTTCTTCCGCCAAAACACCCTTCAAACATTGGCATGTAAAAAAAAAAAAAAAAAAAAAAACAAGCAAGAAATAAAACAAACAGGAACCTGGACTCAGACTCAGTCCCCACATGGCTCCTTCCTGTAGAAGACCTAACCACCTCTCCTCTCAAATCAGTGGCTGTGAATGGCATATAGAAATGGGGTGAAGGTACAATTGCTCGCTTATTGTGTCCTCATTACTCTGTGTGTTGCAAAGGCTCATCTCTTTTCAGTGGTAGAACTGCTGGTACCAAGAGGGACCCAATACAGAGTGTAGCTCAGGACAGTGTCTCTCAAACCTTCTTAAACAGTCAATTTGATCTCATTGTGGGAGAGTACCTCAAACTGAAGATATAAACAGTCTAGCAAAAGGATTGAAACGAGTTACTCAGCAGGGGAACCTCCTTCCTCCTCCACTCCCTTTAGTCAGAAAAGTCACCTTGCACATTGCAAGAGCTTTCTCTGCCTAACTGACAACTTGGCAGCCCAGACAAGAGCAATTTGACTTTGGGTGGAAGCTGGATCTGTGGCAAGCATATAGTTACAAAGTAAGTCACGCTTTCCTTCCACTGAGTGCATGTTCTATTTATAGCTCATTCCAGATTATGCAAGGATTCCCAGAACACTGCAGACTCTAGTTGAAAATTGCATCTGCATAGCTTGGAGTATATCAAGCAATAAGTTAAAAACCCCATTGTTATCAGAATGAGCATCTTGCAGTTATATCTACAGAAAAGCTGAGGTAAATTTGGAAAGATACTGTATAGTAATGATGAGCAGTTACAGTTCATTTTATTTTGCCAAATCATCTTAATAAATTGTATCTTTTAAGAAAGCAAAATAATCATTGCATTTAAAAAAACTTAAAAGCCAATGTAAATAGTTCACTTGATTGAAAAGTGAGATTTTTCTGATGTTTGAGAGAGTATGTATTTTAGAAAATATGAGGGAATGTTTTAGAATGTGAATGGTTTAGGGCAAGAATATCTGACTTCTAACACTTTACTGTCAATTTCCTCTCAAAGTTGTGACAAAATACAGGATCTTGCTATCCATTCAGCCATGGGATAGGAACTTTCAGGGGAAGTTTTGTGATGCAAACATTACAAATTTCTTAAATTTTCATATTGAGAATACCAAATAATGAAGCTGGGACATAACATATTTGAGTGACATTTTAAAACTTCTAAATCCTCAAGTAAAGCAATACAGGAGAGCCATGCAGATATAAAATCAAAACACGTTATGTCACTGAACATACCTGTGTTCAGTGCAAATACACTGTAAACACCTGCGTCTTTCTTTTCCCCCAACTCTTACGTCATGTAAACTTAGAGTCCTCTTATGCTTTGAAATACACCAATTGGCAAAGCTTATTCTGCATTTTCAAATAACTCATCACTTCTAAAGTGTGAAGCAGGAATTTCTGAAAGTCAGACTCAATTTGAAAATTTGGCTGAGCTGTCGAAAACAAAGAAGATTTGTAATTCTGTTATAAAGTTTATTATCACTGATTCATCACAGGTTTTCAGTGAAACATCAAATATAGACACAGCTTTGGATCAAGACTGTTCAAAAATATAAACAACCACAATTTTCATGCCATTGCATTCTGTCAGACTTCACAATCTTGACTAATTTTTAAAAATGGATGTATTGATCGGATGTCCCAGTCTATTTTAGACAGCAGATTCACTCTAAACTCTGTTAACTGTTTTGCTGGCTATCTAATCAATCCAAGGACAAATTGTACTCTTTCAAAATATTTTTTAGTTTATTACACAGTTGCCAAGCCCTGTTATGAAGTGAACTCTGCAGCCTAAGATTAAAATACACCTATAGAGAAAGTCTGCAAAGTTATCTTTAATAATAGGTTAAATTAGCAGTACACCTGGGCTTAACTGTAAAATTTTATGAAGTGTCTTTAATGTGTTACAAAGCAGAGTTTATACAACTAGAATTAAATAGCTTACCCTCAAAACCACCTTTTGTGCTTGATTTAGAAGCTGAGGGTTAACAAAATTTCTTAACAAATTAATAATGCTATTGCCATCATTAACACAGCATTTAGGCCTCTGTACCTATGTATAAGATTCTGCAGTGTTTCCATCCATTAAAAATGTAAAATAAATAGGAAGAGGGGATAGAAGAAAGGTGGGGGGGGGTTATTTCTAGACCCTAACATAATGTGGAAGGGCATTTTTGTGGTATTTTTGTTTAGTGATGTCTCCTATACTTTTCGTGTCACTCAATTTTAATCTCTGAAGTGCTATTTTTCCATCAACAAACTATGGAAAGAAGGTGATGTGAGCTCCTCAGTTGTCTATCCAATTATTCATCATTAATGGGCTGAGCCGCAATGTAAACCTTCATGTGTAACTTTATAGTCAGAAAGGAGACAGATTAGATAGTTTTAATTACCCGAGTCATCATTTGAGCTCTCTCTTCTCATACTCTTTCATTTTTAAATCAAACTTCCAGTCTCACACGTTAGTTTTTGCACATCATCCACTAGATACTGGAATAATTTACACAAGGTGTGAAGTAGTCTGTTTTTAGCTATCTGTTACAAAGTTAGCAATGTTACTATTCTTACTCGGCACAGTGTGTAAGATATATTCCCACACTAGCAGAGTATTTAGTAAGGTCACAAGGATGCCCAGTCCTTATCAAACACATTCCCTGGAAACTTGGCAGGGGTTTCATTTTACAAGAATTCACGGGCAAATTAATAGTATCGGGTTTAGACTTATTTAAATCTTTTAGTGTTTGTGCAGAAAGACATTTGTATTACCAACCTATAACAGAAAATTTGCTGTCAGCAGTATTCTTAGTCTAATTTTGCTTCGAGTAAATTGATTTTGAATTCATTTAATGCACTAACTTCAGTAGATTTGCTTCATATTTGCACTAGAAAAAGCAGGCTGTATTCACACTACTAAGATTTATTTAGTCTATTTAATCACAAGGAAGAAAATTGAGCTTTTTACATAATCTTCAAGATGATAACATCAAGGCTGGAGGCAAACACAGAGGACTGAATGCAAATATTTTCAATATTTAAAACGGATTTTATGTAACCCAGAGAAACAGAAGCAATAGAAGCATGGCTCTAAATTGAAAGAGAAACCTGCAGAAAGGACTTGCTCAGAAAGCTATGCCTCTAATAATCTGTGGGAAAGAGGGAAATCACACACTTTCTTCTTTCTGACATTTTCCTTAGTCTCCATCCTGTAGAAAGTGTCTGTGCATGGTAGGACTATTGTCAGAAACAGTGAGGTGGAAATCGAACACAACCAACCATTGAAGATCTTTGCAGAACTCCCAGACAGGCTATGTGATAGCAGGAGGCTCTTCAAATTCTGCTGCCAAGCCAGACCAAACTATATATCCTCAAAAGATGTATTAAATAACACATCACAGTGTATCCAGTGGAAAAAGATGTGATCTGCTGTGCTCACGAGGATCAGAAAAGAATGGTGAGCAAGAAAAGCTTTATTTTAGGTAAGAGTCTTTTTAAAAAACTTATTAAGAGGGAAAAACGAAGAGCAGGAGCAGTTAGTTATTACCATCTGCAAAAGCTGAATATAGCCTCGATAAATGGCCAAGAGGACTCAGATCCCTCTGAGAATCCAAAAATGTGTGCAAAGCTAAGTTATGAAACTTATTCAACTATGTATCCTGAAAGCACAATATATGCAGATAATATGCAATACAAAATATTTGCTTTGACGTCATCAGCTGTTTTTTGCTGATTTGTTATGCACTGAGGCCTACCCAGATTTCTCAGTCAGAAGCGGGAATTTGAAGCTGGGTAATTCCTTAACTTCAATTAATAGTTAAAGAACTAAGGCCTAGATCCTACCTTGTACTACACCTGTGCAAATTAGAGACTAGGGGTCACCGAGCGTCCTCTTCTGCCCAGGCACATACCATCAGGCAGCATGCGCTTTACATCAGGCAGCAGTGTTCAGGAAGAACAGCTGGCTGAGCTGGCTGAGCTGCCAGCCTGCACTCTGCTCTCTCAGTGTTATGTCTTCTTCCCCAGCACACTGATATGGCATCTTGCCATTTGCAGCACGTTCTGGCCAGAAGATGGCATTTGGATACAAATGCACTCCAGAAGTCCAGCAAAATAAATTGGCTCAGCCCATCTATCGGAATAAAGTCTTCTACCAAAGGATACCCTTTGTCAGAAGTTGGCAGTCCTGCAGAGGACAGCCACACTTAGGAACCTTGCTTTCCCATCCTGCTCCATCAGAGATTTCTTTGGTGACCTTGAACAAGTAATTGGCTTGTCTATGCCTCAATTTGCTGCCTGAAAATAATTGCAGGGATTCTTGAGGGTAAGATTGCAAAACCCTCAAATACAATGGTACTGAGGACCAGAAAAGTGAACAGATGATACAAAGTTTTTTTGGAAACACAGCCTTCTACTTCAACTATCAAAAAACCCCAACCGTACCAGAGTTCAAGTATGGGGGTCAAAAAAGGCTGTGATAGCAGAAAGCCTTTAAACTCTGCTCTTGGGTAACGAACACGTCTTCTGACACTTAAACAACCACTGCTGCCTGATAAACAATGCAGCATCTTGCCCTTCTGGCCTAGAGAGAGGGTCAACACATGTAAGGCCTTTGAGTTGTTCTGCGAAATGCAGATCTTAGAAGACTTCACCAAGAACGATATAGTTCTGTGTTACATAATTATCATTTCTTCTCTAAGATACTAAGCTCTCAGACAGTAATGTTCCCTGGCTTTCCTCACGTGAGAGTCACAGTGCTCTTTGTGCAACTTCATTGCTCCTGGAGCTCACAGTTCAGTAACTTTCTATCTGCCTTGATTGTAAGTGGCAGTGTCAACACTCATGCCAAAAATAAACCCTCCTGACGAATGACATGGATACTCCGCAGGCTTAGAGGCATCTTTTTATAGAAACCCTTTGATTTCAGATACCAAGGGTCTGCTATTTTTGGCACAGAGACTTGGAGAAACTGTTATGATCTTTAGCCTACATGACCGCTTTTGCACACAGCTCAGGTGCTGTCCGAGTACTTGCGGTTTTTCTTAAAGACAGAGAAATATGTTTATTCTACTGGGTATTTGTACCCACTAGAGAAACAGCTGACCTGTAAAATGGATACTGTGCTATCACACGAGGTTTTCCAAATTGCTGCTGGAGTATTAAGGACTTGTCACTTCCAGAAGTTCTAAGATGTCTGATGGTTTGATACTTAATGTAACTGAAAAGAATAATTTTTAATTGAATTAACTAGAAGTGAAATGTAATCATGGGATGACTTTGACATATTTCCTCATTTAATGACTGGAGAGAATATATCTATTTATTTATTTTAATAAGAGAATGTGATACTAGTGGCAGATGCCAAATTCACCCTCTGGCAGATAGAAGCTCACTATTTATTCATAGTGCAGATTGAAGATCTTATCCAAGCATATTTTTTTAAAGTCATAGTTTACCTCAATTACAACTCCACCAGCCATAAACAGCATAAACAGCACTAGAAGCTATTGTGTAGGCAGAGGTCTTGTCATTTTACTTCACATCAGTTCAGTAAAACTGGATAAAAGAATAGTAAAATTTTGGCAGCATCACCTGTTTTAGTCATTGCTATCAACGTTCTAGTGAGTTATATTTCTGGTATTTACTATTGTAGTCAGAGCCGAATCTCAAGAAAATGTGTTGTCTTCTGCTACCTAAAGGTGGAGCTTAAAGAGAAGACAGCAACAGACTTCTCCATACTTGGCACCATACAGACATAGAACAAAGAGAGCAGTCCCTATACATTATTCAGGACAGAGAAATAGTGGGAAGGTAAAGCAGTACAGCAAAACAATTCCATGGCTCATCATTAGGAAAACTGAAACAGATCCCCAGCTCTCAGTTTAACGCTTTTTTTCATTGAAGTTTCTTGCTCATGTTCCTTTTCTGAACAAAACTACTGAACAGCCAATCTATGTAGTAAATACACAAGGAAAAAAACCAGTGTTATGGACACTTTACCATTATTTGAAATAATTTTAAAAGTTAATTTAATGAAAAGTCTGTGAATAGAACCTTATTTCTTCTGTAAATAAATATGGTCCTAAATGCCAGTGCATTAAGGCTGCTTAAGCCTGAAAGTAGGATGATTCCAACTCGTCCTATTTTAGCAGGATATACTCAAGGCACACTTTTTAAGACAACTGAATGCAGTACATTTCACAATTACTTTGAAAGGATTGAAAATCTGACCAGATTAGATTCAAAGCCTGGGCAGCAATTGCTACAGCTGAATACAGAGCTTCATATGCCTATTCATTTTTGCTGTTCACTGATGTTAACTCACCAGTGTTAATACACTGGTCATTAAGCAAAAATTCTGTCCTTTAGACTTCCCCCCCTAAGGCATGCTAGTTAATTTATTAATGGATGTTATTCCAACTAATACATTGTTCCTCTCCCTCTGTACATTATCTCCCTCTCCTTTTAGCATCTGACCATTTTATCTGAAAGAGATACTATAACCTCGCACGCTTTTCCTGTAAACAATAAAATGAAATCAAAAGGATCAAAAAGTTTCTGTGCTTTTTGGATAAGTGAGAAAACTGAGTTTTATTTCTAAAAGCTGATATACAATATACATGCATATATATGTATGTATACATATATACATATGTATGCATATCCCCATGCTTTATCAGATTTCTTCTTTGCCTTTTTCAGGTCTCCACAGTCAGGTCTGACTACAGGGAACAGCCATGGAAGAGTATGTGTCTTGTACCATATCTGCCAGAACTGCTTTATTTGGGAAAACAACTAGCTATCTATCTATATTGTTCAGTGATGACATTGCATTCCACTGTGCACTATTTTTCATTAAAGAACTGTCTTAAGAGGACACACAGAGCTACTGCAAAATAGCTAGCAGACTAAATTCATACCATTAATGTGGAGTAATTCACTTTGTAAACAAACCCTGGTTCAGAATACTACTCATCTTACTATCGACTTATCAGCTTACATACTCACTTTAAAGGATAACAGTTATAACCTGCTGTGGAGAACTTTCTGATACATTATAAATACCCAGACTAAGTCTCTGAGTACATTACACTTGTGTGGATTCAGTGACCTCAATGGAATAAGGATTTCTCCAGACTGATCCCCAAACAACAAGTCAAAACCTTGATTCTTTTTATTTCTACTGGCACGGTTATCTGTTCTTAACTGGAAACAGTATTTATATGTCTTAAATACATAAGGTTTATGATTACATTACTCAATCTGAGTCAGAAAAGCAGTAAGAGTACTTGGAACAATGCGCACAACCTGCAGTTGACAGCAGATTGCCAGGTAGAGGGGAGTAGTTCTGAATTCCTTTCATTTCAGCCTGAAATAAAACCAAAAAAGGCAAATGCCATTATGCAAACTACAAACAACTCATAATTAGTATCTGAAATCCTGTTGTAATTTAGCCTTTAAAGGGGAAGAATCAAAACAACTATCAATTATAAAGACCACTGTTTTTACACGTAAGTGTTATCAGTTTATTTTCAAGATTTTTTAAAAAAACTTGGTGTCAAATGTGAGCATCGTTAAGTACACGCCATGCAACTTGTCAAGTACATAATCTTTAGGGAGGCTTTTCTCATCCCCAGTTTGATGTGCTAGGTGGAAATGAGGACTCTGCTGACAGCAGGCCAGGTGACTGATAAAGTACGCATCTAGCATCAAGTCAAATGCTCTACAATCCCAACATATACACTTGACAGAGAGACAGACATTTGTGTAATTAACATTTGGCAAGCAAGAGGCAGATAAGTAGTCAGTAGGCGGTTTACCCAGAACTGAATAGTTCTAGTCATGTCTAATACGTGCACCAGCTGTCAGTCAGAGCTGAGGGGTTTCTCTAGACTGAGTCACATGTATTCACCTTTTCTTAGCTCGCAGAGGAAGAGCCCTCCCTTTCCAGAAGCAGACAGACTTTTCAGCAGACGTGAGTACAGTGTAGATTAGCAAATTTCTAAATGCACAGGATAAGGGTTGGAATCACAGTAAATTTATGTAGTTTAAAGTTTTTCCATAGTCAGAACTATAAAAGTCTAAAGAATCTGTACTAAAAAATAGATGCACTAGAAACACAATCTCTGTCCTTGGCTGAGACTATATCCCTGTTCCCCTGGCAAACCCAAAGTACCAAGTATAATTGCTTAGGCAGAGCTAGCAGTACAGTGTAGTTATTTGACAACTGCATTCATACAAGTTCACATGCATCAAGTTGTGTTTTTAACTGAAAACATGCCTTCTGAACTGTAAGCAAATGTTCTATTTGTTCCATTTCCCTGTCGTCTTCTGGGCAACTGTTGGCTTGAAACTGGTTTTGAGTTAAATGTAATGAGAACAAATCAAAACCTATCATAGGATTAAGGTTTAAAATCCCTTGTACATTAGCTTAAAGGCAGTATTAGTACATCTTACTACTTTGCCGTTTCCAATGCCTTGTAAAAGATAAGATTCTCTCATTAATCCTGTTGTGCTCCCTCTAAGGAGGTGAAACTCTAGATAAAAAAACCCACCGAAATAAAGCCATTGATGAGTGATGTCCAATAGTAGAGTATCAAAGCTATGCATACTGCCAAAGCATCTCAAACCTACAAATTAAAATTAGAGATCTTTGCATTCTGTATCACCCAGTCAGACACAAACATAGAAGTAGTTCTTTTCGCCCAGTCTAAATTGTGGTAGAAAACAGTCATGTTTCATTTACTACTGCAGTTACTCTCTAACTTTGTTAGCAAGTCACAGTCCTCAGAGAAAACTATGCCAAAAGAGAGCATTTTTCCCCAATTCACGGAAATACAGCAATAACAGATAGCTTAAAATATATTTATACATATATAAACAGATATGAGCCTGTTTTCTTTCCCACCCTCCTAATACTTTCATCTTGACAGCAATTACTATTTCAGAAAAGAATAACAGAAGGTGAAAAATCTCGTATAAATCAGCTGTATTTATATCAAAAAATGAATGCATAGGGGATTGTGGGAAAAGAAAATAAAGCTACAAGTACATAGACTACATTTTCATAGTTACTGTTAAAGTAGTGGGAACTCTGCAAAGTTGGAAAATGCTGTATTTCAGTCAAGGTTCCAGCAATAGGAAGAGAATACTGTGAGGAGCCTTAACAGTATTTTGGACGTTCAGAGTCCTTCAGCTGACTTCTGTTCATATAACTTTAGTTAGTCATATCTCCTGAACATAGCTCATGGAAACTTTTGCTCCTAGTTTTATGCTTTTACAACCAAAAAAATGCCTGTATATTGAATGAACTTTTTCCTTAAGAAACTTGAGTAACAATCATGGGAAAGAAATAACAGGCCCTGAAGAGAAAAAAGAAACACATGAAATAGAAACAGAGTTGTCATCAGAATTGTAAAATGAAGATGAAAATCAAGTGTCCCAAATGTTCATGGATATGAGGATTGAATGTCAAAGATGGAAGCTTCAGAAAGAACCTATGGAAGGTAACAGAGATAAAGCTTCCACATCAACCATAATGCTGGACACCGTCGATCCTTACCTGATACAAGTGGATTTTACTCAGCTAGTTGAAATCTTCCTCAGATGCTCAGTAGTGTAAGAACGGAGACTTTATATTTGAAAAGTGAGATCAGAATCACATAGGTACATCAAAGGATCATTTGGCTTAGACTTCTCCAGTTTCTTGAAGTTTACAGTTAGCATCTTTTTAAACTTTACTGTATGGCCTTTGGAAAGAAATAGATCTTGAAGACAGGCTATATGAAAGCTTATAATAGATTTACTTTTACCCATAAAATCTCCAGGTATTAACATCATGTTTTCACCCACTCCCTACACATGTTGCAACCAAGAAGGAAAAGTAATTTCTAACAGTCATTTCATAAGAATAGGGAAAGCTTTCTGCCCCAGTGACCAGGGCAAATCTGTTCTCAGACAATTAGTCTACAGTATCATTGGCATAAACTCCACCAGCCCAAAACACACAGTAACTTTTGCAAAATTGCTAACGTCTTGTCTCAGCAGTCTCTGTCTCTAAAATAGACATGTTCCATATGAGAGAACTAATAGTTACTGCTTGCCAAAGTGTTTTGGACTAAATTATGGGAATAATAAATGCTAAATGTCAGATTTGCTGACATTTGCTGATTTACTATTATTTTTCTTATTATGAATAAGAGTATCTCAAAATTATTTAGTTTCTTTAATCTTGACATGCTAAAGAACGTTCACAATCTGGTGCCATTAGTCAGCTCAGCTATCCCAGCAGTATTCTAGACCCCTGGAACTCCTAGGCAATTCAGTAAAAGGTGCACTAACAATGAATAAAAAGGCAAAACACTCCATCATACAATTGCTAATACAAGACAGCTTATGCTAGTGACCATTCATAAAGGGATTTGAAATGAGCAAACTTTCAATAAGGAATGATCCAAATTTCTACTATACAGAAAGCAGCGTGTTTCAAATCCAGTTATGGCAAAAGTATCAAGTTTCTTCACAAGGTAAGATGAAACAAATGCGGCCTTAAAGACAAATGGCACTGCATTGTCGTGATTCAGTCTGAATCAGTCTGCTCAAGTTATAGACAGTGAAACTTTAAAAATTCATACTTTATTTCATCTAAGCTCTACCTGAACAAGCCATTTAACTTTAAAAAGTGCTGATGAAAGTTGTGAATTGACTTTTCATAGAAAATTAAGGTTTTCCATCCCTTCCCTGAGGAAAAAAAAAATAATTGCAGGGTTTATTTCCCTGTAGTATTTTGTTGATTACCTCCAAACATTCCAATTCTTACCCTGTGAAAATAAGAGTGTGTGAGACTGTGAAATGTGTGACTATGAAACATTTCAATTGAGCTAAACCAACAGAAAATTACTGCATTTTTCCTTTTTTAATGAAAATTAGAGTTCTATATGCTACTGAAAGGCTGTGAATGCTTTTAAACTTTTTTTTAAAGAAAAACTTTTTCATAAATTAAAAATTACCACATTAAATCACTCCCAGATAGAGATGCTCTAATGCTGTAGCTTGGCAAGTTATAGGTTTTACAGACAAGCTATAAATCCTCCCAAGAGACATCAATAATAGAAATAATTGCACAGCCTTTATAAAGCAGTATGAACAATTATAATGCAATATAAAAATCTATTATTTCCACTATACCCAGCGATGAATCAGATGCCCATTAATGAATAAGGGTTGTGAATCATCATCTTTAAAAGATTTAAGACTATGAAATGTAACAGCTTCTTAAAATTGGCTCCTTAGCTTGTCTATGTTAACAATTACATGACCAGAGATGGTTAAGAAATAACTGACCTAACCTCGACATTTGTCTGATGTGCACTAAAGTTGTTTTGGTACAGCTTTGAAATCCAGGCTTTTGAAATCAGCCAAGACCCAAGGATAAAATCCTTCTTGTAGGACGCTGAGAAAGTACTGTGCTCTCACCTAGACTATACAATGCCATACATGTTAACAATGCATTTTCACAAAGCAAAAGGGCCTTGTTTAACATAACGACACTTGTAAGCAGTTTCTTATTTTATCTGAAACAATTCACTCATCCATTAGTATCCAATGAAATGCGCTACGAGTCAGATGGTAACATACTATGTTGCCTGCTGATGACTAATAAGGCAGGTCGACATCTATACATAGAACCATTTACTGAAGTAATGGTGATTGGCAACTTTGATTAGAGACCATGACCGTGAGCACGGTATATATGTTTTATTACATTTAATCTGGTAACATAAGAAGGCAAGATATACCATTAAAACTTTCCTATTGAATAATCCAAATTTAGTATTGCTTGCTAATGTTTTGTACTTCTTGTTTTGTTCCCACTGTATCAAATACATCCTTTCCTCATGTAAGGACAAGTCTCAGCAAAGTAAGTATCTAGTGTGTATGCCTAAAATAATCTAGGCAACACATTATTTTTAACCTCATACTTTCATAAACATTGTATACAATGTAAATCAACACATCCTTTGCAAGAAGGAGCATAGGGCTTACAAATTCAGAGACCAAAGGAAAAATGCAATGCCCATGGACAACCATGCAAGGAATACTTCAGTAATTTTAAAGTGAGCATAGCAAATTTATTTTTCAGGTCAGCACATGATTTTCTGTTACTGTGTTTCCCTTAATCAGTGCTGGCTTACATTACCCCTAGTGTAATTCAGATCACTAATTTAATTTAAAATTGAAATGGATTTTTAGAAGTCAGTTTGTGCTTTCAGCTTGGGTACTACATACACAGCTAGTCAGCTGAATGCGAGCATGGTATTTTTGAACTGCATATGCAGGTTTTTGCTACAGTCTTGAGTCCTCTGAGCTTCACAAACACTAAAAAATCTGCTTAGGTAGACCACCCATTCATACTTGCTTGTTTTAAAGGGGATAGTATTTGCTTTCGTGGAGCTTGGGGGTTATTTTAGGTTTTGGAGAATGGACAGAAAATTGTAATAAGGCACAAGTAAAAGGAGAATGCAGTGATCTTTGAGCCTTAGCTTTCCTTCTTCTGACTTCTGAATGCACTAGTTACCTGTTTTAATAGCTCTAATGTTGCCATGAAATGCTTGGTCAAAAAAATATAACTACACAGCTACATCAGAAATTCCTGGTTTATGGAAGTGAAAGAATGATTTTTAAAATATAAGTGTAAAAAAAACACATGAGAAGACAAACATCCATTTGAAGTTACATGTATTAACAATAGAAATGACAAGCACAAGAAAAAGAAGATAGGCAGGATTAATACATTCATCTTTCTTGTCATTTGAATGAAGATTAAACAAAATAACAACATGACTTCTCAATATTTTTTCTTCCTTATTGCCTGTCCTTGCTTACTGGAAAATAAAAAGACTGCTTACAATTATCTGTCAGCTATATAGAACCTCTTGCAGAGACTTTCAACAGCATGGGTTAAGTGTTAGCCTTGCCTTCATGTTTAAGAACTGGCTTCTATCTAGACCACCACTTCATGTTACAGTCCCGTCCATGACAGCAGTACTTTGCTGTAGTTGCTCCAGAGAAATAACATGCATCTACAGCTTCACAAGCAGAGAATAGCATGTACATACATATAGTAGACATGGTCCAGCTGCAGTTGACTACAACTATCCAAGCATATTGTCCTCTTTCAATGAGGCAAATTAATTACAGCAAAGTGCCAAGTTACTGCTATCGAACTCTGGAGTTAGCTCAGGTATCTCTGCATTGTACTGCACACTCTACAGCATCACTGAGACTGTTCATTTATTTAAATTGCTGATGATAGAGGCTCATACTCTTTTACATCCTTATAAGCCATGCAGGCTGTGAATACTGAGACTGACTATACTTCACAATTCTCAAAAAAAATCTGCACTGTGTAAGAAAAGGCAGCTTGTCAAGTCACAAACACAAAACTCAACTGTAATTTCAGATACTTCATGTGTCCTTTCCATGAGGTTTGTATGAGTGAATCTACGAAAACATTTGCTGTTCTTTCTGCAAGTCCAACGATCACTCTGATCACCTGAAAGATGTGGAAAAAAAAAAACCAGTTGGGAAACTTAAAAACCTGTCTCGCCATTATCACTGCTTCTTTTCTAAATTCAGTATTGTAAACACAGCAAAGTCTTCTTAATCTTTCAGATACAAATGTTAGATGTTCCTTTATTTCAAAAGTAGATTTGTAGTCAATACCATTTTTTCGAAGTTTAAAGTATCTCTTCAAATGGTCTTCTCAAAAGATCAAATTCTTGGTATAACTAGATTAATTTTGCAGTTCTAGATAAGAACAAGAACCTACTTGATGTCAAAGACATTTCATTATTCCATACTCGGGAAGAGGATGCGGGACTTCCATAAAGCCTGTCTATGCCACGCGACGAAGCCCAAACTAAGAGCTGTGGACCAGTAGCAGGGGACAGCACGCTATCAGAATTCCCAGATTTGATCTGCTCCTGATGATCTAACCTCAGCAAATTTTCTCACTTTTTCAACAGTTTATGTTTCTACCCTTTATTCTTTTTTTAGGCATTTACAGTATATGTACTTTCTTGTATGTTGCATATAGGGGACAGCAGGACAACCATGACAAGGGTCTCAAGCTGCACATTTCCGTAACAGTCACAAATGGTTCTTAACAGCTAGTTTTCCATAACTTTAATTAACAAAGCTATATGTTCTGCTGCCACTCAAAGCTCCCATCCTGTGCCTGCATGTGTTTTATCTCTCATATTCAGAGGCCCCTTATATATTTTAAATTCTTGTACTTTAAATAAGTTATAAAGAAAATCATGTCATCAGTTTCTCCTGTAAACTCTTGGTTGTAGAGACAACAGATGGACTCACCTGGCTTCAGTACACAGTAAAAAAGCTGAAGTTAAGATGTCCTAGGAGGATGGTAGAAAACAGCAAGACAATGTAATTCTTAAATAGCAAATATACACATCCTAGAAAAATGGTCTACAGCTCTTCCTCAGTTACTTACTGTGTCTCAAGATTACAGGGTCTTCCCCCTGCACAGTATGCTTTGTTTCTCAGTAAGGAAAGAGGAACTAAAGACATTAGTTAGGACATTATTTCGTTATAATAAAACTGACTTAGTTTGTCATCCAACTGTGCTTGAAGCCTGCCAGTAGGGAAGAATGCCCCAGCACCAGGTGGAGCCCCATGCCCCAGCACCAGAGTTTCAACTTCTGGAAGGCAATATGTGCCAGACACTTATTCAGAACAGAACATGCACACAGTTATTCACAGTGTTCCTAGACATATTTCCGGGCTGATGTAGTATGCCTTTATTCTTCCATAAGACTAGATAGTCTAGAGGATTCATGCATTTTCCATTAGTAATCCTACAGGAGATACTGAACTATAATCGCATATCCATAAATTTACTTCAGCACCAAGTGTTGATAAAGGAGACATATCTGCCTCATATATGTGGAAGACAGGCAGAGGTAACAAGATTTTAATTTTACGCAAACCTCACCTGAAGAAGATAGCTCAGAATATCTGAATTCATTTGTTTATTCCACTTTATACACTTCATATTTTTTCCTCGATATTAACTACCCTAGCTTTTACTCCTTTCTGTTCTTCCAATATATGCTGCCTTGAATCTCTTTTCCAGATGGTTTCTATCACTCTTAACAGCAATACAAAAATAGCCCATTCATAATTTAAAGGTTTAGAACCAATTATCTAAGTCTTTGCTTTCATTAGATCAGCTCAAAACTTCTGTGTATCAGATCACATTGTTCCAGCTGAGATCCTAACGAGCTAGAATTTCTCATTTTGGTGGCCCCTAAATTCTATTTATAGACTCCTTTCCAACAATGAATTTATCTGTTCAGAAAATGAGGTCTGACTGCACTCAAAAATAAGTTATAATGAGCCATGTCAGCAAATACTACATAAAGGTAGTGCTGAAAGAGGGAAATAAATACTTCAAGCTCATTTATGATTTATGAGTTCAGGGTTGAAATGGACGTGGCACATAATAATGAACAATGGAAATACCTCTTGTTTGGAGAGTGAGGACGAATAGAACTTTGGGCTTGAACAGCTTATTAATAGGTTATTGATCTAAACTATTTCTGCTACAAAAAAAAAGAGCAAAGTTCAAAAACTGGTCAGCAATAAACAAAAATACACTCTATCAGCTAAAGCCAAAATAATCCTGCACAGCCATAATATAGACCAATAATCATCAGTCATGGGTATGGCACATCTAAAGCTGCATCTCTTTTGCAGTTAGAATGTACACATTGAGGAGTTTCACTCTCTTTCTCTTTCGAAGTTTTCCAAGGAGAGGTTAATTGGCTCTGGACCGAGTCCCAGGATGTTATGGTGGTGAAATCATATGTGATCTCAAGGGATGCACAACAGTGCATTTTCTACTCTAGGCCATGAAACCAAAACTCCCAATATTTTTTAGAGGTGGATATCTGCTTACTTTCTACCATACTGCCACAGCTCAAATGATAATGATCCTATGCACCAGGGCCTCAAGCGATCTGACTTCAGAGGCAATGCATTGGCATGTTTTGTTTTAATTCAACACCATCTTGAAAATCAGAGCAGACTCTGACATGTTCCTTAGAACATGTCAGAAATGTGCAGTTACACCTCTAAGTTCATGGGAAAGTTCTTGAAGCAGCTAAGATTTCATCTAGTCAAGTATAGAAAAATTCTTTACATAAAAATTAAAGTTTAAATGGATGCTCATTCATATCTCTCCTTTCTCTTCACAGAGCATAAAAATCACATTTTCATATTATAAAAATACATTTAAAGTAGCAAGATCCTTGTACTCATGACTGTCTAGGATACTAGCTTGTCTATAGTTCTTGCTTTTCATCTGTAGAGCAAATGATGGTTTTTTAGATACCCACCCACATATATATATAAAGCTGCATAAATGAGTTGGTCTAGTGAATACAACCTGTTTCAAATGTATTTAGTAATTTTGTTACATTCTTATCTAGATACATAGGCTCCTACCACAATTTACAGTTTTCACAAAACATATTTGCGAAATACAACTTAAGGAAAGCTGTTTGATTACAGCTAAGTTATTTGTTAGTTTTTAATAAAGAAGTACCAGCAATTAAGCTGAGATCATGCTATTAATAGCTTGCATAAATTAGCAATTTCCATGCAAGTAAGAAAAAAGAATTAACACTTAGCTACATTTCATTCAGTGGTATCTCCCCAAATTCCTAGATAAGCACACTCTTACCCTACATGGAAAGAAGGGAGTATTTCCTTTTTTTCCATCAATACACATTGCCAATTAATTTATTCTCAGTTCCAGTTCCCAAGACACAAAATTTTACAAGTAACCATTCTCTTGTGTGCTTGGTACCACTGCCATAATGGAAGCACACCAGTGTTTGAGGAACAAGGATTTGAGGTACAGTTGCACCAATTCACATCTCTGAAGTTTTAAGGAAATATAAAGACAGCCAGTTTTTATTTTGGTACAACACTGGCATTTTGCAATAAGAACATCCAGCATGTGCAGGTTCACCTGTTGCTACATTTATTGGGTTGCATCCTTTCTATTGCTCTAATTAAACATCAGAACTTTACAATTCCTAACTTCTTCAAAAATGTGTAACAAAGCAATAGAAAATTCTTACACTGAGCTGAAAAAGGATCTATTACATCCATAACTGGCAAGTTTTTGAACCCTTTCAGCAACAGAAGTTTCATGGGAGATTGTTCTCATCAGCAGGATGAACAAAAAATGAGTTGGCAGGTGAGTAAGGTAGAAATATTTGTACCAGCATTCACTGAAAACGACACTAGAATGCCTCTAAAAGTCTAACTGGGGAAAAAAACAATTAAAAAATTAACTAGCACTCCAGAAAAGGAAATTAAGATAAGCGAATATGCCTCCATTTATTTCAGGTGGTTGTAAAACCACAGAAATTGAACTAAAAAGGAAATTGAAACTTTTTTTTTTGTAACATAGTTGTAAAAGGGCAGCTATGTCACATTGCTTTTGCGCTGCTTACAGAGAGTTCTAAGCTCTCTTCTGCACAAACTCACCAGAGAAACTTTCAGACTACTGACTAGTGCAATCTGTTCTACTGTAGCCAAAGATTTCAAAGACATAGGACTTACTACTGAAAGGGTCAGTTATTTATTTTTATAATGACTTTGTTTATGGTGTTAGGTGCATCTTTTGAAAAAGGATCAGGGCCATTAGGGAATTTACTCTCTACTATGCTGTATTTTTTAAACTATAATAAATTATCTCTTATTCATAAACACAGCTCTGCAAATGAGTGAAGAGGATGCATTACTTTTATCTGTGATAACAAAGAGGACAAAGCAATTACTCTGTATCACCCAGCACTTCAGATCTTTGTTATTTACTGTGCTATACTGCATTGCTATAACAGCAGCAAACAGTTGAAAAAGCTTTTTCTATAGGATTGTAGGATCACTCACGTATGCACCTGGCTGAAAGCACGTCCTGTCACACTCTAGAATTCCCTCACCTGCTGTGCATGGAAGAAAGTCACATCCCCCTTCTCATATTGCTCTAAAAATTTTTTCTTGAAGTAGTTGCTCAGAACAATAAATAGAAAATGAAACGCCACAGAGTAACAGGAAGAGAAGAAAGAGCGGGGTGGGGTGGAAAGAGCAACAGCAAGAATACACAAGAGATGCAAGTTTTGATAAACTGCATCCAGTGCAGGCAACCATGTCCAGAAGAAAGAACTGCAGATAAAGGGGGGTAAAAGAAAAAGGGAGGGAGAAAGGGAGGGAGGGAAG
>VZSC01047435.1:1692361-1725132 GCA_013398225.1 Steatornis caripensis
GGAAGGAGGGAGGGAAGGAGGGAGGGAAGGAGGGAGGGAAGGAGGGAGGGAAGGAGGGAGGGAAGGAGGGAGGGAGGGCGGGCCAAAAAACCTCCACCACTAAAAAGACCAAACACAGATTTATTTCTCAAACCCTCATCTTACTCAAGAATCCCATCAGACAATGGGGTTGAACCAAGTTATCTCTGTGAACACCTAGACTGAACGGTAGACTTCCATCACCTCACAGCAGAAAGCTCCTCCAGGAGCATTTCAATATAATATCCAGACTAGAAGTTTGTCCAAACAAAACCAACTTAACCTAAGCCATAGCGTAGCCAAGGGGCAGCCGTGGCCACCTGCAGCTTCCGAGCTGCAGGACAGCAGGAGCTAGACACTCCCATAACAGTTGAGTAAAGATTTCCTCAGCTTAGGAAGCATCTTTTCTTCTTGTGCTATTGAAGAATCTTCAGGAAACTCAGACAGGTGCCTCTTGGCTTCACTTTCATTTTCTTGTACCTAGCAGTGCCAGGACAAGGAGACTGTTTTCCACAAAGCTTAACTGCTTAGGGTACTTGGGCCATTAAAACTTGGTTGTGGGAAAGAATTAAAGTTAATCAAACTCTTGCTGAGATTATTCAGTTAATAAGTTGGATCTACTAACAAATCACATAGAATTTTTAACATGTGTGTAGGTGATTGGTGGGGGTTTTTTTTCCATTTTTCAACAGCACCTGAAACGTATGTTATGAAGAGACACGTAACAACAGAGACAGCAGTCATAGCACAGCTCTCCTTTTGCAAAACTCCGATGACATCTTCTGGCCAACCTCGGTTCTGCAGGTACAAAATCAAAGATTTATTCAGTAACCCACTGAAACTGAAATTCTTTTTGTTGAGAAAAACACCACAGAACTATGGAACTTGAAGTAATGATGTAAGATCCACCTCAAAGCAACAAAGACCATTTCAGAGACCACGAAGCAAAGCACAGTGAACAAAATCAGAAAAGAGCATGTCAAAGGCTCCACCACCGGAATTCAGAACCCCCTGAGCTGACAGTAAGCTGCAGGTTTCTCATGTGTTTCAGTAGCCTACACCCAGGAAGAACTATTTCCATAGCTAGCATCTTTTGGCTGATTTGAGAGAAGTACAAAGTCAGAGTCTGAACTAACAAACCCACTCTAGAACAAATCCCTATAGGATTGGCTCAAAAATTTCAGCAGGGAGGCACGTGAAGTATGCTTTATGACCCACTTATCTGCTGCCTAGGGCTCCATTACCCCTTTAAGCATTGCTCATGGACCACATTTTCCCCCTCTGCAGAAGGCAAAAAAATACTACTTTTGTCTTTCAGAAATGAGAAGTGCCCAGCTAAGTTTGCTTAACCGAAACAGAAGCCATAATTCTACTTCCTTTCCACAACTGCTTGGCTTCCATTAATCTTTTTCCTTCAAGTTCTTAAAGGCCTTCAGTCAAACCACTCTGAGAGTCTCCAAGAGCACAGGCTCAAAGAAGCCAAACTGAAGTAATGTCCCACCACTTGTTAGCATGGTGCTATAGTGCAGGCCAATGGGCCGTACTGTCTCTGAGCAGTAATTAATGCAATAAGACTAATTCTTACCTGACCAACAGTAGAGATCCAACTGTAGCACTTTGAAATGGTTCTTCAGGATAAAGACAAATATTAAGCAAAATTTCAAGTCTTCTATTTTGACAATACTACTTCTTTGAAGGTTAACCTCTTCACAACAGATACAAAGAAGGTAAAACAATTTTTTTCCCCCTTCATGTCACACCTTGCTTTGTAACCCCGAGAGAAACACATGGCTTGGATTCTTACTGTTCTACTTTCTACTTAAGTATTAAGGCTGCGGTAGCAAAGAGTACACACCACCAGTGCGACCAATTGATATCTGCCAAAATCACAAGGCGTGCACAGTTCTACTTTCCGTTCTCAGTACAATTACAGCTCTGAACAGAGAACCTCTGTTCAACTAAAACAATATCAAGAAGCTCTTCCTCAAAGTTTAGACAAATACCTTGTTTGAAAGTTGAAAAAAAAAAAAAGGAGGGGGGAAGAAAAAGTCTGTCCCCAGTCATTTTCTTTTCTCTTTACCCCAAAAAGACAAACACTTGGAATCAATGGAAATGAAGTTAAATCTCAAAGACTGGCACATGAACACTTGCCTTGCTACTGGTCTGTTGTAATTCAAGGATTTTATCAATGTTTCTATAGATCTTCTATAAGGGGTTTTGCATATTTTAAAGACTGTTACACTACACACTTCGTGTGAATGTTAAAATGATGTTTTAAGGGCTGATGAACACATGTGCATGTGAGTCTATCAAAATTAAAATATTTTTCTGTAGATTATCAAATTAACTAAAGCACAATTTGGGTATTTTGGCCAGTGAACTCGTGCTCCCTCTGCTGACTGGTTAGTTTAGTGGAACCTCAACAGTATCAAGAAGTCCTTACTTTTATATATTAAGAATTATTTCAGTTGTGGGAAAACCACAGCTACAAACACTGAAGCAAACTCACAACGCCTACTCAAACTATTTACTTTTACCCCAGCTTGAACATTCACGGTCTCTGACCTGGAATCTGGCATCTTTTCAGATGAGCATTCAGCAGCAAGAATGCCAGATTCCAAGGCAGCATTAAGTCTTCCATCCACTTAGTAAAAATTAGGTTTAAGTGTGAAATTAATTTTTTACTTACAAAAATAGTAATTCCCCCTCACTATTCATAAAGAAGTTACAAAAAAAAAAAAAAACCCAACCAAAAGACTCTCCCAAAACCCCAAATACATTATGGACACATGAATACTTAAATACAAATAAGCATCATAATTTCAACCGAAGATTTAAGTTTTAGGGAAGAAAATAGTTTTTTTTTTTCTAGTATTTACATCAGTGCTTAACCTCAGATTGTTTATGTAAGAGTCATAATGCCCATAATACCACATTTTGAGAGACAGAATTTGAGTGACTGTGTTTTTGACTATTGCTTCTCTGGACTGCTTCTCTGGACTGCTATGTAAACAAAGACCAAGCAGAACCATCTAACCTAAACAAAACAGACTGCCTGCAAAGGTGTTTGTTCCGACATATTTTCAATATTGCAGGACTTACATCTAAATGTGCTATCAAATCTTCACATAATTGTGATTACAGGAGCAGATTAATGCATTTAGTTTGCTCATTTAAACATTGTTGATTCTCCCTCCAAGTCACAAAATACTACTTTTATTAATGCCTATTAGCTGTGTTTGCAGTTAGAGGTGAAAAGGTCTATGATCCAATTTAAATGGGTAGAATAATTCTTTTCCTTATCACGAGTACAGATAGGTTGCTTTCATTGGCCTGCAATAAATTCTAGGGAGCATGCAGTTAAATCCACGATTTGCATTGAAAAAACCCCAAGAAACAAACCTGTAACTAGTTTAATGTTACCCTTTTCCTCTGTAGGATAATTACAGCGCTGCATGTTAAACTGAGCAAAACTAACATGAATTAGAATTAGTACCTTTCTTACTGTCAAATGCATTCCCCAAAACAATTGTTATCAATTTGCAGTTGCAGTTACAACCTACATACGACATACCCAGAAGCAACACTTGGATGACATAGTGCCACAATGACTCTTCCAAAAGACAACCTACATTTCACCACCCAGTTGTGAAAAGAACAAAACAGTGTATTTTATGACTATATACTAGTTGGTTTGCTACATTACTTTTGCTGTTACAGGTTTGCTCTACATCAAAAGTTTTCTAGACCATCTTTATAAAACATGTATCACTCATCAGCCCTAATATGCTTTAGCCCCCTTGTTCCTCTAGCTACACTGTTAAGTAATTTCTCTATTAAGAGGTAGTCTAGAAATGTATTATTTTACTGCTTTATGTCTAAACTTCAAGCAACGAAGCACATAACTAATCACACGACAGGATTTGTAAGAGCAAATGGAAACAGCCCACTTAAAGCCAAAAGGATTCAGGAATGCTGCTGCAGAGCTCTCCCCTCCTCACGCAGCTGCCTTGTAGGTAGACCAGACCCCTCCAGTGGTTAACACAGGGCCTGACCTTCACTGTTTGCTGCCTTCTGGTAGATGAAATCTCAGTCTCCACAGTACCAGCCTCAAGGATGAGGACACACTTTAATGTACATTGGACCAAACAACCAGAATTTCAGCAACCTCTGTAACATCTTGCACACACAAGTCTTCCTGCAGTCCATATAACCATGATCTAAGTGTTAGATTTCTTGAGCCAATCCTGTTTTGTTAATATCAAGGGGAATAGACCTACTAATGTTATCTGAAAACAGAGCTACCTGCCTCCAAGGTTGAGTGGCTGGATGTACTCCAACAGGTAGCAGATGAAAAACACTTAACAGTAAATTGATTGTCCAGAACAGAGGTTTTTTAAGGATACATTCAGTGACTGTGATTGTAGCACTGAATTACAGGTCATTCGTGAATAATCAAAAGTATGAATATTTTTTAAACAGTTTTACTTTCCTTCTAATCAATCTTCAAAGCAGACTATTTAAATGCCTGAAAAAGCACTGAGAATTTTTATCTGAAGGAAAAGTATACAAAAAGCCCCAAATCCACAACTGCTACTGGTTTATGCCCCTCATCTGCTTAAGATCTTCAGAAAAACTTGAGTACTTTTTCATCTGCTAAACTGCAGAAGGATAATGCTTTTATTTTAAGTGAAATTCAGAAAAAAAAGAAAGCAGTGCTTTTATCTGCTCTGCTGCACCCACATGAGTCCTTACTCAGTAGCAACAGCGGTAAACAGTCCTATATTCCCAGTACGCACATTCTTGCGGGCACCAGTTACTGTTGTACATAAAAAAGGAAAATAGTCACTAGCGAACACAATATGTGAAATTTAAGAAAATACAGCTGATTTGCAAGCTTGGATTGTCACTCTAGAAAGCACAGTATAAAAGAATACTGTTATAAAATACACAAAAGTATATGTTCAGAGATTAAAACATACACTCATTAGAGAAAATAACTGCATCTATAAGGAAAAGCTGATGTCCAAAGGCAAGAATAAGAGTAAAATAAAAGATTAAACATATTTTGGTGAAATATCAGCACTGTTATTTCTCTCTTCTAAGTTAAATCTGAAGAGAAAGGTGCTCTCTCTTTTGCTGTATTTACATTTAGATTAATTTTTTAACTTTTGGATCTGTCAAACTTCATTTAAATTACAGTTGGGGGATTTCATGTGCAGCACTTCATAAATCAGTACTTAATAAAAGACTGTATTATTTAAGCAAATTAGACACTCAAATGCTCAAGTCTAGTACTGTTAATTCCTAAACAGGGAATCGTGAAGGCCCTCGTGTTTGAGCTTTAAGTTGTTGCACAAGTCCACACACAGAGTTAAGAGAATATGCATTCACACTGCAAAATAATTGTGCAACAAAAACACGATTTTGCTTCCTAGTTTAAAAAAAAGAATTAGGAAAAAAAGTCTGACAATCTCAGGCTCTTTGAACAGCCCTCTGTAGTGTTGTCTTCACATATACAAGGCAATTCGTTAAAGTATCTGACACTGTTACATCAAATAAAGGTTCGGTAGTTTATTTATTTAATTCAATTACAGTGCTTCAATAAGATGCTGCTCATTTTCCACTAGAGCAGAGCCTTTCTTACACTCCATGCAGCTACCCGTATTACCCACCTCTGTATTAATTGTACCAGCGTAAGTGAAATTTATCTCATTTGTTCATTTGGAAAGTTTTACCAGTGGTTCCCATGGAACCAGAATTGGGGTCAGCAATGTTTAGTTCACTTACATTTCAGAGAACTTTTATCAAAACATTTTTCTTCAGTGTGTACAGACGTGGAAATCCAGGTAACTGTCATCACACTCGCTTCTAGAAAGTTATTTTCAAGACTAATAAGTAACAAAAAGATTTAGGAACTTCTGGACCATAACACTGGTAACAGCTTGACTATCAGAGAAATGGTTTGACTATTAGTAATGGTTTCAGTATCAGAGTTGGGTAGTGGCATAGAACAGCAGCAGTGCAAGTCTCTATTCATTGTTTCTGTAGTAATTGTCAATTGTTTCTGAATTAAAATACACCACAGTAACTGTGATATCATCTCTGTACAGTCTCACAAGGTCTTCAGGCAGGGTGAGCATTGCAGCAAGTTTCTCTTGGTCCACCTCCCCATATTCATTACTTCCAATTGCATGCCTTATTAAATGAGTAGCTATGTTCTGGTCAAGTGAGGAAACACCTCTGTTCTTCCTCTGAAGTAACACGTTGTGCATATAACCCAAATTAACTGGTTTCTCAAAAGCCAGCTGTGGTTTTTGCACATTCAGCTCTGTAAGGTGTCCAGCAACAAGTTTTACAACCTTCTCATTACTTAGCATCTCCCACAGTCCATCTGAAGCAATAACTAGAAACTTATCCTTGCTTCTTAATTTGTGGTATGTGACTTCAGGCTCTGCAGTTAAATAAGGTGGTGTATGGTAGTTTGGAGGAACGTACTGATAAATATTTAAAGCCTCAACATCACAGCTATTCTCAAGAACACTGTGTTGCAATTCTTTGCTCCATTTTAATTGCACATCTCCAAAAGCTCTGGAGGGCATGAGAATTCCCAGTAATCTGTCATTCACAAATATGGTTTTCTCCTCAGATCTAGGATGCTCTCTCTTCAGTCTTCTGATTTCAAATTCATCAAAGGCATTGTGGTCTCGGGTTAGAGGGAGAGTAGACCATGTTCCATCTTCTTCACGAACCCCTAAGATTGCTCTGCAATCACCAGTATTTGCAACATGTAAGTGAACACCGTCAATGTGAGCTACACAGGCTGTTGCTCCAGAAAAAGCTACTTGAAGGGCAATATTCCTCATCAATTCCTTTTCCTGCGGAGCCTGAACTTCCAGTGATATGTCTGAGTCTAACCTTTTGAACGCACATATCATGGCTTCTTCTAAACTAAATCCTAGCTCAGTGTCTAGGTCCAGTAAATGTTGCCAGTAAACACGTAGGTTTTCAAAATATTGTGAAGTTATTTCTCGATACTCTACATCATTTGGATGCTTGTGCCACTGCAGAATAGGCAGAACCGGTTTCATGCACTCCACAGCAAGCTCGATCTCTTCCAACGTTTGCCGAGACATGAGAGAAACTGCTATATAATGAAGTAGTCTCTCACTTACTGCCTGAGCACAAGCAGAACCAGCATGACCATCGAAGACTCCAAACATCATCCCTTTGGTCTGCAAGCAAGTAGCTGCACTTCTGCGGTCTTCAATAGGGGTGTTGGATGCCAGTTGGTTACTTTCAAACCTCGACACAGAATTGGCATTTTTACCATTCAAACCCAGTATTTTATAGGATAATTCCCCTGCTCTGAGTATATCATTGATTTGTGATGGAGACAACTGGAAAGAGAAATGTTCTTCTTCGGTGGAAGTGTGTCGGAATGCTTTTTTTAAGGAGAAGATATTGTCTAAGCTGCACCTCCCAGCAGGGTAGAAACGTGTTTTGGAGAAAACAAGATTCCATTTTATCTTGTTATTACTTGGGATACAGACGGAGTACAAACGTCCTTTTCCTTGTAAAACAATGCTGTTTCTTACTGAGCTTAAGATCCAAGATGATACAGTTCTTGACATCATAAATCACTCCAGAAATAGGAGCACCTTCCTTCAGTAACAAGAATATCCTTACAGCCTGGAATATAAGAATAGGAAAGGTATAAGATTTAGAAGGTTCACAAGAAGCTTTCTATGTAGCAATGCAAAAGCAAGTCCAGTGCTCACGGAAACATTCAGAACTTTTTTTCCCCAAAAAAGACCATTATAAGATAGAGACATCTTAAAAGTGATACAGTTTCCTTCACTTAATTATAACCTTGCTGGATTTAGCTTAGGACATGACTGGCCCTCTCCAGTTAACTCATCAGAAAAGCAAATTTTTATCTTCCAGGCATGGTTTCCTTGTTGTGGCAAGGCTAAGAAGAAATTCCAGCATTACAAGACATGTAATCATAAACCATTCAGTGAAAAGTCTCGTCTAACATGACACAGAACAGATACAACAAGTTAGAAAATAGGAAATGAAGTGACAATTAATATGCAACTTTTAAAAAGCCTGCTGGAGTACAACTCTATTAATACACTCTAAATATCAAAACCAAGAGATCAGAACTGAAACCCTACACAAAAACGGGACGATGTGGCAAAATAATGATTTGTATGAATTGCCATGATCCTCACATCCAGAACAAGCTAGTCTACCTCTCCAACTCTGTTCCAGCTTACAAGATCGTGTCTTATTTTTTTTTAACCTTCAAGGTCTTAACCAGCCTTTGTGCAGTAGGACTTCTGGCACAGCTGAAGGTAGATTCTACTGCTGGTTAATTAATGCATTTATCACAGCATTGTGCACTTTGATGCAGTGAAAGTTATAGTACAGTTACATCGACAACTACAGGTTTACAATTTGGCTTGTTCTTTTGGAGTTCAATTGGAACAAGCAGCTGCGAAGAGCTCTGCTGCCAACAGCACTAAAACCTGGGGCACTTGAAGAGCTGAAGTTCTTCAGTTGCCATGGGGAAGGTCCGTCGTATTGTCTCCCACTTTAAATAAGATATTCAAGCTGTGGGAAACTGCTAAAGACAACCAAGATTCTTACTCCACAACAGAATTTTGCCCCATGGATTTAAAAGCTAACTATACAGCAGCACTGCAAGTACAATTAATCCCAAAAGATCATGCTAGCAGCCAGTTAGAACAGTATAGTTTTCTGTGAGCTCTGAATCACTTTCAGGTGGCCTGTAGCACTACATGTCTCAGGCCAAAGATGCTACATACTACTGCAATATTGCTTTTTTAGCAGGGCACTTCGTGAGAAATAAAAAGAATCCAGCTGAGCTGCATGAAAATGGTTCTAAGAAATCAGCAGGAGCTAAAACTGAACTTGAACTATTCTAAAGGAAAGGCCTACTGATACAACACAAGGCCTTTACTGAAATCCTATTTGGAAAACAAAAGCAACATGTCACAAAACATTTCTGAAGTGTACCACCCATGCTTAACAACACAAAAGACTAGACAAGCCCCCACCAGCAAGGGCCTCACCACTAAAATTCTGGGGACTTTATGAGGACAGGTGAAGACACAGCATAATTTTACTGCTGATGACAGGAGAGCAGATGGAAAATTCAGTGCAGTCTCCCGAGACACTGGCACCTCCCAATACAACCAGCACCTTTTGTTGTACCACAGAGAGAACACAACAAAAATAAAGCTAGTAGGAAGACAGCTGACACTGCTAAACCCAAAAAGCACCAACCATGCAAGACAAGCCTTCATGTTTGCCAGCCTTTCCCAGGCTATTCCCCATTCTGTTTTTAGTTCTTTCTCTTCCCAACCTTCTGAGCCGCATGAGATTAAAACGATTACTTCTGTGATCTTGACTCAAAAAGCCGATAGAAACAGTGTTTTAAACAAACTTACCCTGTTCACATCATCTGGCTGACAGACACAGCGAGGTGGTGGGTTTTATTCCTAGCAGCAGAGTTGCCCCATACTATTTAGACATGCATTTGCCTAAAGTCAGTTAGCATCGATCAGTCCTGGAGCACGTTTCAGAACCACCCCTATTCACTGCCCATAACTACAATTTTCACATCCTTGGGTTCTTATCCAGTTACTGTGTGCAGACTCCACTGCTTCTTCCCAGGACACCCACCGCACCCCTTAGCCTCTCCAGCACACTCGAAGCCACGTTAAAACACAGCAGCAGTGCTAATAAAAGCAATGTGCTAAAGACCCTTATGTAAGAGCCAATTACATAAACTTTACACTCCCTGCACGGCACACCTACTACTTCAGCACCAAACCCCGCACTTTCTCATCAAGTGAATTAGTGTCACCGTTGACACCCAAACTGCCCCCACAACACAGCCCACTTGCTGCTGGAAAGTCAGAGTACACACTGGGGGCTCGCAGAAGAGGCGCACCCGCTTCTTCCAACAGAATAACGTATATCTATTACATTTAGTTTTACAGGCCCCCCCCCCCATATCTCCATATTCCCCTCACGCATGCCCCCGCCAGCGCCCCCACACCCGACCCTTAACCCACGAACACCCACCCCTACCCACTACCTCGCCCACAAACTCGCCCTTCCCCTGCACCTACCTCGCAGCTCCCCCCCACTGGCCCCGCACCCTGCCCCATCACGCACACAAGCCGCACCCCTCACGCACCCCGCGCGCCTTTCCCCGCGGAGCCGCCCCACGGCCTTTCCGCCCCACGGCCTTTCCGCCCCACGGCTCCGTCCTCCCGCTGCCGCGAGGGCTGTTCCTCACGCGGACTCGTCAAGTCCGGCCCAGCTCTGCTCCCTCTGCTCCGCGGCACGGCCCCCTGCCCGGCTCAGCCAGTGCCACGGCGCAAGGGCCGGCGGCCGCCGCCTAGGCGAGCCCCCGCGATGCGGCTCACCCGGAGGCGGCGGAAGCGCCCCTCCGGCGGCGGCACTTTCTTCCACTCCAGCTCAGGCTGCCCACCTGCCTGCCTGCCTGCCTGCCTGCCTGCCCCGCGCGGCGCCCCCGGGCGCACCCACCAGCCGCAGCAGCAGCCACGCGACCCCACTCGCCTGCAGGTTCCGGACTCACCGGCGCGACGCCGGCGGTGGGCGCTGACTGACAGCCCCGCCGCCCAACCCGCGCCTCCGACGCCAGAGCCGCCCTCGGCGCCCCGCCCTGAGCAGCTGCCGCGCCGGGGGGTGGTGTCCGGGTTCCTGTCAGGACGCGGCGGGACAGGCGAAGTGTCTGGAGCTGAGCGCGGGCTCCCGCCCGCCCCTCCGTCATGTTCTCCTCAGCGTCCGCCTTTTCCCGCGGCAGCTCGTTCGCCGGCAAACCCGGGCACGGCTGCGGAGGGGCGAGGTAAAGCTCGCCCGGGAGCTGCCGCCAGGCCCAGGGGTGAGGAGAGATCCGCGGGTGCGGGGCCCCGGAGCCTCCTGTCGCCTCGGCTGCGCCGCGCTCGGTCAGGAGAGTCGTGACCTCGGCTGCCTCACGGCGCTGCGGAGGCGCTGTGGGCGGGCGGGCGGCCTCGGCCCTGCGCTTCTCGGTTTCCTGCGTGTTTTTAAACAAGATAATAACGTGAGCCATAAAAGCAAGCAGATAAGATGTGTTAGGAAAAAAAGCATTAGCAAGATTTTTTTTCCCCATTAATAAAGTTTAAAAAACGTTATTCTCTTAAGGAATGGTTCTTAGGATTTATGTTTGTTTGCTTCGTTTTTTTAAAATACAGTTCTACACTTAAGGGCTGAGGCCAGCAGCTGATGAGGCTCAAAATCGCAACGCCCTTTTGAAAATGATGGGCCATATAAACTATGGAGAACAAATACGAAGGCTCATTGTGCTGGATTTTTTTCATTTCGTATGTCTGCTTGTCTTGGTTAAAATTTCTATGGAGTGGTCTTATGCTATGTAACATGACAAGGAACACACCCGAAGTGTGTGGTGGTTAGTAAGTAGGTATTACGTATTATGGACTGGTTGCTAAGTAGTCCTTGCTTTAACCTGTAACAGTGATTTTGCAAGAACAGAGGCTCACAAGAGGCTTTGATACTACCATGCATTTTTTTATTCTCACTTCTTGTACTGAAGAGTTTGTCATTTCAATAATGTGTTGCACGTGTCCTAGATGAGATAAATGTGTTCCCAAGTTATCTCAAGTGGAAGGATGTGCAATTATTTTTGTGAGTCTGAGCTTTCATTTGTTTCTTGTTTTTATTAATACAATGAAACATAATTTCACGTCAAGTGGAAGACCACACTGAGGAAATAATAGAAGGTCACCTTAAACAAAAAAACACACATGAAAATAATTATCTTAAGTTTGACAATTATTTTATGTCTGACAAATCTGCCAAACTGAAAGAGGTTGCCCACAGCAGCCCTTACCTGCATCTCTCCGCTTTGCTGCACTGCTCAGTTATACGAACAGTAGTTTCAGGGTCTCAATGCACTCTTCGTTCTGACCTACTATTTTTTTTCAGCTTTTGTACCATTTACAACAGTGATAAAACCTCATACAGCAGCCTGAAAACTAACTTGACTGCTCTGAGTTTCTTGTGCTCCCGGAAACGTTTAACTACTTCTCTTCAGCTATTATTCATTGCTCACATATTCATGTAGTAATTTCATAAATCCATATGCATAAGCTGAAGTAATTTAGGGAATGTGTAAGTGAAGGTGAAACAATTAACAGTCCTGCAGAAGAAGGTGTTGCTTTCATCCCTATTATTTAAGCACAAGCAGTAATACCTTATTGAAGGCTTCCAAGAGACTTAATGGTTTTCAGTGTTAATATCCAGTACTTGACGGGACTGGGTATTAACCTGAACTGAGCTTTAGATTCTGCTTTGGAGTGTTTGGTTAGACTGATGAACCAGAGTGATATATAATTAAAGATAAAAAAAGTAGAAATGCTACTCTGATACAATTTGAGGAAAGGAACAGTGTTGCTCAGGCTTGTGGTATTTTTGTCTTCAGGAATATCTGATTAAAATGGCAAATTTCTGTGACAACAGTGGCTTGGTTGCCATAGTGCTGTATCTTGTTAATTTGCATTGAAAAAATTATAACTCAAGTTTCTTTAAATAAAACTAAGATTTGGTTTTTACTTCCCTGTTTATAGGTGAGGTAAAGTTCAGTATGAAATGTTCTGTGCCAGGAGAAAGCTCTTACCAATATTTATAAGTAAATTACTCTAATTCCAGGGGCATTGTATTAAGGTGCAATGATAGGTTAAAATGTAGCAAATGCTATATTTAGATTTTTTCAAGGTATAATTTTATCTGTTGACTTGTACAGTCAGCAGCTCTGATTGATTTTCTTTGCAAATAGATTTTTGTCCTCATTTCTGTGTGGCTTGTTTAGGCCATGATCCAGCTCCCATTAAAGTCAATGACATTTTCAGCAGACTTCAATAGGTTTCAGATAAAGTGAAATGTTTATTTGAGACTAGAAGGTCAGATTGAGAAATGCCATTGCATGAAACAGGTTGATATGAGGCCACTCAAGTACATGGTGTCTTTACTTCTGACCTGAAGTTACTACCTCAGGAGCTGCTAAGCAGACAAATCCTGCCAGGTGTTTGACACAGGAGTGCATTATTTAAGTTAGTTCAGCCAACCTGTGAATGGAGAGGTCTGAGACTATGAAAGAGACTTAATTCATTTCACTGTATCTTGAATTTGATGTAATTACTGGGTGCTGTTTAGAGACGTAGTCTTACTCGCTTCCAGAACCTAGCTCTTCTGTCAGATTTAGTGATCACATAACCCTACAGCAAGTCAGGCTGTCATCGGATCTGACAAAATAGTATTTTTTCAGGGACACATGGCTAATTCTGTGACTAACTGGACACGGAAATTTAAAGTTTTCTATCTGACTTTCCTTACATTGACACCACACTATTTGTGTTTCCTTTGTTCCCATGGAACATTACTTTTTTTTTTCTCCCCTTGTTTGTTTGGGCAACTGGCTGTGGCTAACTTGGTGCACTATACACAGCTTCTGCTTCCAGAAGCTGCAAACAGATGCCCATCAGTTACCACTGCCTTCACAGCAGGTGCTATGATGGATTACTTTCCACTAACTAAATGATATTCATGAAAGGTGTGAACCTCCTAGTGCTTTGTAAACGTTTCTTGTTATGGGGACACACAAAGAACAGAACCGTCGAATATGCCTGATGTTCCTAAGAAAGCAAGTTAAAAATCAGAATAATATTTCTAATAAATAACTAATCCTTTTTGAAAAAGCTGACTAGTAACAAACACAATTTGAATCAAAAAACCAGTAGTTTTCCTGAAATGGAGAAAAAGGCTTAGTCTAGTGACACAAATTAGAAAGTAGCGATAGATCCAACCCCTTGGGAACTTGTGAATGACCATCATGCAAAGGAAGGTAGGTCCTTTGAATTAATTGGCTCTCTGGTCCATCTTAGATAATACAAATTGAGTCAGAACTTGCTTTTGCACAAAAAGCACAACAGTCTGGCTAAGCAGCTTTTTGAAAGGAAATGAATACGACCACAGTCCACAAAACACTTGAATACCTTCCTGCTGAGAGCCTTTAAAAATATCAGCTGTTTACTGTATGTATTTTGCCCTGTGAATTGTGACATACATTGCACTTGCAGTGTATCGTATTTTAAATTTTCACAAAAGCCAAATTAGCACCTTAGATGCAGAGACCTCCTCTTATAAACAAATAGAAAAAAAACATGAATGAGGCTGGGAAAAATAAACGTCCTCTAGGTCTGTTAAAGCAATTGCATTTTCCTGGTTTGGTTACAGCAAATTCTGGTCTTTGATCTTCCTATATAATCTAAACCAAATACTCAAATGCTAGGAAATCAAACAAGCTGCAAGAAATGTCAATGAGCAGAGGTAAACATAAGGAACAGCTGTAGGAAAAATACCATTCCAACTCTCCAGCTTCATTTAACCTCTGCTGTTACAGCAGAGGCTGAGCCGTGTGTCTGTGTATGAAGTTGCAGGGGTTAAATTGAAGATCCAATTTAAGTTAATGTAATCGGGCTGGTGCAAAGGCCTATCTATTGGATCTGAACTGCACATATATAATTTTAACCAGACATTGCTTACCAACTGGTTTGAGTTAAACTGAAACACATTTTCAGTTAAGTTCTGTACCACTGTAAAAGCAAGTTTAAATTTCTCGGGGACAGCTTACAAGTGCAGGAAAATCTTCTGTCTTGGTATGAAGTGCTCATGTGTAGAAAAGTAATTATATTTCTTTCATCTCTCTCCGCATACCACCTTCTTCCCCTCCAACAGACGAACAGGCTGAGTTGACTCCTGAATTGCTGCATTTAATATTCCATTATATTCATGTGAAATGAGACAAAATGACGGTTTGCATTACTATGTTGCTACTCACAACCCAGAGTGAGAGGCTGAAATTTAACTAAAATTCAAATGTAATGCAAGTAGCAGTATAAATGGAACATCAGAGGTATAAACATTCTCTGCCTTACAGCCATGCAAATTGGGAATAGCTCTGTTGAAGTCAGTCAGGTTTCATCAGTATACTGTAGTTTCCTCAGATTAAGTGAGAAAACACTTGAGAGCCCCACTCTTACAGGCAGCATAGAGCAACATGCTTCAATACTCAGTGTCTTTACTAAATGGTCACTTTTTCATGCAGGAGGAATTCAGAGGAAAACAGCTACTGTGAGGTCTAAGATAACATTTTTTCAGGCGAATCTCTGCTTTTTTTTCTTAAATGCTCCCTTTTTTATCTTTCTGACCTTTGAACACCACCAAAAGCACCATCTGGTGACAAGGTACCTTGCTACACTTTTCTCCTGACGCTTAATATTTGGGTTAATTTACACTCATCATGAAATTTACTATTCTTAATCACTGCTAGATCATATCAACTGTATCACTGAAACTGCCTAAAAATCTGCTTGCAGAGGATGGAAAAAAACCCCCGTAAGTTGAACCTTAACTATAGCTATTAAAGTCAAAAAGTTAAAGTTAAGATAGCGTGCAGTTTACCAGGCAAAGGATATCTCCACTCTATCAGTGAAAAGAGGAACAAAAAATTGTAAATGATTTATCAAGTTTCTTTTGTAAGATTGATCTTTATCTGGTAAAGGAGTTTGAAGGACTGTATATGTAGACTCACTCATACCTTTAAAAATAATTATTGTCAAAGTTAAATTCTCTCATCTGTTGTATTTTGATTGAATTGGCCTTAAAAATTGTTTTAAGGGCTGTGGTAGCAAATGGAAACAGCCAGCCACTAGATGGCATTTTTAGTCTAGTTTTTACAGCTGTGCAATTTCGGTTGCTGTCCTAAATGTAAGGCCTCTCCTCTCAGTCAGGACAGCTGTGATCTACAAGTTAAGCTAAGTTTTGCTGAGTAGTTTGGTTCAACTGGTACTTCTGCTTCGACATAGTTGGTAGAAGATAAGGATAGCACGTGTTCTAGAATTTGAATGAGCTTGATGGAGGAGCTTTTCTGAGTAATGTTCATGTGCAGAGTAAGACAGTTCAGAAAGAAACAGAAAAAACAAAGTTTCATTTTATAAATATAGTACACAGTCCTTGGGTTTAACTGTCCTCATCTGGTGGATAACAAGATAAAATAATGTTGGTAAAAGAAATAAAGTTCTTGCTATAATGCTCTCAGTTAACTATATTTCAATCGATATAGTAACAAGTCAAGAGTCTGTATAAGGAAGACAAATGAATATGGTTCCTTTTACCCTAGAAAACTAGTACTAACACTTTGCTAATTTAGAAAGAATCATCAGTCAAGCTCTTTATGCTACCCCTTCTGAAAAATAATTTAGATTGTTCCTGACCAGAAGACTTAAAATCACCCATCCATTTTGCTATTATTATTTTTCCTATGTTTTCGTGGTGGACTATATTTTCAGTTACAGGGAAGAGACAGTACAGCAAAGCTTAATCTGACTGAATACTAGACGTTCATCACACTGAATGCATTATTCATTGAGTATACAATAAAATTCACTTTCATATAATATTTGATATTTCTTCTTGCAGTTTTCTTCAGCTATTATTCATTGCTCACATATTCATGTAGTAATTTCATAAATCCATATGCATAAGCTGAAGTAATTTAGGGAATGTGTAAGTGAAGGTGAAACAATTAACAGTCCTGCAGAAGAAGGTGTTGCTTTCATCCCTATTATTTAAGCACAAGCAGTAATACCTTATTGAAGGCTTCCAAGAGACTTAATNAAATTAAATATTTGTGTTTTATTGGATGAGCAGGGTTTCAAGAAACAGCAAGGAATCTAAAAGGCTTTTTTTAATATTTCCCTTCACCATGGTGAAAATAGATAAAGTTCTTTAATCCAACAACTGGAAAAAAACTGTAAATAAGAGATTTTATTTCTGAAGGAAGGTATATATACACCTTGAGGGATTCAGCATTTAAAGCTCTTTACAATAGCTAAGCTTTTACAATAACCTTCTGAGATAAACATTATCCTTCTGTCCTTCATGAGTAAACCACCCTTAAAGAAGCTTAAGTACTGTGTTCAAGGTCACAGAATGGACACATTCTGTGGATAAATAAGATTTTTATTCTGTTAGACTGAGTGGTTGTAGCTGGGGAAAAGCTAGACAAAGCTTTGGTATACAAGCCCTCTTTACTTTTTGTGAGAGACTGAGTGAGCAGAAACACGCTTACATATGCCTAGAATGAGGAAAAAAAACAGTGAAAAATATTGATCAGTGACCTGCTCTGTGAAAGTGCAAACTAATAACAGCAGTACTTTGGTAGCTTGATTAAGCTATATATGGAAGTAACATTATTTAAGTTTTAATCAGGAAAGTATTTTAATTTATGTCTAATAAAATATATTTGGGTATCACATATGTAATGTTCTTTCAAAAGACTTTTTATATTTTAAAATTAGTCTCTTCAGGTAGGTTTTAATTTTAACAGGGACATAAGATTAATCACAACAAGAACTTAACTCTGGGTGAGAAGTCATTCAAGATGCACAAAATATGTCAGAATATGAGCATAAGGATAGGCTAAAGTAGACACTGTTAGTCTCAAAGATGGGAAGAACTGTCATATAGACTAAAAATATTTTTTAAACAGGGGTAGGCTTTCTAGAACTTAAAAACCCCAACAACCCAGAAACTTGGGAGGAATAACTCTTCTCTGTACTTAGATTATTCTACTATAGCATAATCAAGGTTTCTATGAAACTGAAGGTAAACAATCAAATCATTCTTTGACCTGAAATAGATGCAGTAAAGATATCAAACAGCATTTCTGTAATGAAAGTACAAGAAAAACAGTGCTGTAAGGAGAGGCAGGTCTACCCAACAAAAAGGACAAAGATGCACACTTGATGTTAAAGTCTCATTTAATAAAGACATTAAGATACATTAAATAGATTTTCTGCAATGCCATTTTGTATTACTAGCAAAGTTATGTTCATAATAGCTAAAAACATTGCATTTTGTAATGATTTTCTGTTTCCTTTAGCATCGGCTGTATAAGAATCTCACATCAAAACCAATGCTGAATAGCCCTCACAACATCCCTGTGAGGTAGGTCAGTGTTACCCTCATTTTATAGAAGAGGAAACTGAGAAACAGAAAGTTTTAGGTCAGTGTACCAGAAAAACTGTGGAAGAGTTAGATCTAGAACTCTAGTGTTCCATTCCCAGTACTGTGTTTCCTGAAAAAGGAGAACAGCCCACAGTATCTGTTCTTTTCCCCCCTGCTTTCCTTTACATTGTACATCTTTGATGCTTTCTGCATTTAAGCTGATGAAAACTGATAAACATCAGCAATTTCTATCTGAACTATACAGATGAAGAAGAATATTTGAAGCTCAGAATTAAAGTAACTGAAAATAGATTTATAACATTACTGTATTTAGTACCAGAGACACAAGTCTGAATTTTGTCACTAAGCTGCAGAAGCAGTAACAGTAATACATGGCTTTTCTAAAGCAGCTTGCTTTTGGAGAGGTGAAAGGACTCAGGACTCATGAAAACTCACATCTGCAGGGAGTATCCCTGACAGACTGCCATAGCAAGGGATTGATTTGTGCAGCAATGCACATTCAGTGCAGTCAAGGTCTACCCATGTTAGGTCCCTAAAGTAAACAAAATATCTACTTTCTTTAGGGCAGGCCATGAAGGAGGTTGTATTGCAGAGCAAATCATTTAACTGAGGTAGAATTTGAACAATTGAGAATCACAAGACACATACCTGAATTGCTATAGATGTTCTTTTCAAGAAAATTGACAAGGGCATTATAGTTATGTATGCTGCATGGTCTAAAAGAACAAACATCTGAACAACACTGTGCAATGAAATGGCCTGTTTTTAAACACAGACTTTACATTGTTATCTTAAATTCATTATAAAAGAGCATCTTAGAACAGTAACTTTAAAATACATATGTAGTTTTCATACTAGTACCTACTGGAAGTGAGTAAAGAACATTTTCTAGTGATACTTATGTGACTGTACATGTTGACAGACAGCAAGAATACTGTGAAAGCAATCTTTAAATGAGACAGAGCTCAGCAAATGCTAGCGAGAGATCAGTAAGGAAAATTGAAGTTCCATTTGTCCAAAATACTTGACTACTGTTTCATCATGTATTAAATGGGACAATTAGAAGTTGTGGCCTAGTATATCACTACATAATTTCCCATTTTATATTAAGTAGTATTTTAATTTCATGTTAATTTTTAGAGTTTCAGGTCTTGAAGAACACTCTCATGTACTCACCTATCCCTTACATTAAAAAGGGCTAGTTAAAAAGATCCTGTTTCTCAAAAGAATGAGCAATTAAAATAAAATATAAAATCAGAAGATTGTCCCCCTCCAAGCAGAGTGTTAATGCAAATGTCTATCTTGTGTGTTCCATGAGTGATCTGAAGACCAGAGTTTCTGTTCATAGTATCTTAGATGTGGAAGCTCTTGGATATCTCAGGGTCATTATCAGTTTTCTTCAGGCCTTGAAGGAAGCTCGAACTACTCTCCCCTTAAGAGGCTGAGGGGGGCGAAAATTATTCACCATTTGGATCCTCTGGTCTTCCTCACTGGTGAAGAGGAGCATGCGGAATTTCTCCAGCTGTAAATTCAGGTGAAATAATTTACTGCTTAAGAGGGAAATCAATATTAATGTTTTTAAAAAAGGAACAAAGGGAAGTATTCAGTACATTTCAATCTGTGAATATAATAGGTTCAAGCAAACATCTTAGAGAGTACTAACAGAAAAACAGAAACCTTGATTGTTGAACAGGCTGATTATTCACAGGCTAATGTCTTTTAACTTAGCCCCATTGCAAATCAAAACAGTCACTGCCTTTTTATCCAGTGTTGAATCCTACAAGGACTGGGAGTGTATCAAAAGTTTACCTGTTTCTCAGAAATTCTGATGGGTTCTTTCAGCACTATCCATGTTACGCTCTCATTAAGGGGTGGTGTTGTCAAAGAACCAAGGTATGTCCAATAATCTAGACTCAAAGGCAGGAGGCATTTGGGGTTGAAGCTCCTAAATTGAGCTTTTGTTCCCTGGGGAAAAAAAAGTAAAAAGATAACATTTAAGTTAAGTACAGGTTAAAGATATCTTTTTGAAAGAAAAATATTTTAAAGTAATACTAAAAAGTAGGAGAAATTTAAAAAATCTATAAAGGTTTGGGTGCCTTATAATAACGGTTATCTAAGAGCAGCCTGGCAAATGTGATGCCTGCTGCTGGCTTACTGGAATTTCAGTTCTTGCCCCATTGCCTCTACTAAAGTTCAGCTCTTATCACAAAAGGTTTAAAAATAATGCAGGGAGTACATTTGGTATATAGTGTTTGATGTGAGCTATAGATAACATAACAGCAGAACTCCTCATCTCATTACTTGCTGTTTTCTATGCTTCTCATCTTTTTCAGTAGAAAGCTTGAAACTATGAAAAACTTGGCCCCCAACAGTCATTGTCTGCTAGGACAAATACTTGCTTTAAAAAAATTAAGCATTCAAGCCTAAAATTAGAGGAAGGTGGCTCAACTAAAAGACCAGTATAAATAGAAGGATGTGCTGCCTAAAGTAGTAATTGCCTTAACATTCACAGTCTAAGGCAAGATTTTTCAGCCTGTAGGAGCATTTGAAAGGTATTTAATCACTCAGAAAGCACTGTCCAATTGTATGTAAAATTGCTCATAAGGAACAGAATGAGCAGCTTATCCCCAGTAGCAAACCTGCAACCGCAACCACATCACTACAACTGAGGGATAACCATTTCTTTCCTGCAAGTGGAAGAAATAACTTAAAGTATCATTTAGTGTCTGCAGCCTACATATTGCTATTAACTGCCTTCATCTCCCATCTTTCACAAGCATAAACAGAGAAGCAAGAAATAATATGCCCACTCAAGTATTAGATAAAGTTTATTTTGCATATTAGAACTTATGCATGTTATAGAATGCATTAACCTCATGTAAATACAGAAATGATAACATCTGAGGTGGCCTAATTGTCTGCACTTGAGAAAGTGCAGCAGGTATCAACCTTCAGCAAAGCTCTCTGATACATCTGGCTAAAGACCACCTTCACGTACCACTGTGAGAATAGACCAGCTGAGGACCTCATTAAGATTGTCGCCTGACAGAGCTTTGCAGCAGAAGATAGACAACCAGCTTTGCCTTGTTCAAGGCTAGGCTCAATGCAAAAAGAATTATTTTGCTGAGTGTAAAAGCTGAGCCTGAAGGGTCATGGAGCTTTTGATTTTAGATACTCTGGGAAAGGTAAAACCTCTGAATGACCAGTGGGGTCAGCATAGCTTTAGGAGGCACGTGGGATTAGGCAAATAAACTGAATTTTGGAAGGGAAGAGAATACAACTACAGTGATGTTCTAATAATGGAAGGGTTTGTGGTGGGTGATTTTCCATTTTTGTCTCAAACATGTACATGAGCTTGATTTTTAAATGATATCCCAGTAACAAATTTAAAGAGCTTAAAACTTACTTTAAATTTTACCATGTAGAAAGCATCGGTGAGTCTGTTCATATTGGCATGTTCTTTCCCAATCTAAAATAATGGAATATACAGGTTAAATAAGAATGACTATAATTATGCTTTGAATAGGTGTCGTTTTCTTATCTGAATCTCAACATCCCTACTAAAGTAAGTTTAACAGCAGTTTGCAATGAGTCACTGCTTCCAGTAAGTCATCTGTTTTCCTTAAGCACTTCTTAAATACATGGCTTGGTTCTCAAACACTTGACAGCATAATGCTTTTCATCATGCAAACATTCTATTTTTGTGATTCTTACCTCCAAGAAAACACCAACTACTGCCAAGCCATCTGGAGCTGCTGCTGCTTCTCCAAATGTTGCATATTTTCTGGCATTCCAGTGAACTAAGTGGAGCTTTAAAGAAAAGTAACAAATAAGAATTCAATTAATTAGTGATAGAAGCTGTGAACAGAGGTTGTCTCATGTTAACAGGCACTAATAATCATTCATAAAAGAATGTAGGTTTTGCTCCAAAGGCACCTGTGGAAAGATGAGCAAGTTCAATCTTTCAGACCAGTCCAAAAGCGTGGACAGATACTAAACAAAGTTTCTACATACCAGCCTTAATTTGAAACAAATCAGGCATTAACCTGTGACCCAACTTCCCTGGTATGGGCCTTCATCCCATGAAGCACTATGCTCCAGTACTCACTGGTAGACTCCAGGATGCTACGCTACTATGATATTTGGGATAGATTGTGCTGGGAAATACCTGTGCCTTGCCCTAGCTTTGCAGAACTCAAGAGCCCTCAGATGAAGCCATTTGTAAGCTATGGATAGCACCAGCATGGTTGTTTCACGGGTTGTGATCATCAGTTGAAGCCTAAGTTAACTGTGCCAGGTAGTGGAGCTTCTCATGGCTTCTCAGCATCATGTCTGTCAGTACATCCTTCTCATCTGTAAACGGTTGCAATCAATTGTGTGCAGCAGGCTAAACTATGCAGCAAAGGACTATTAGAGGTGCTGTGTGAGCACAGCAGCTAAACTCTAGGGCTAGCTGTGTCCTGTTGAATAGGGTAAGATGACTGAGAATCTTGGAGAAAGGTCTGCCCTGGCAGGATAAGTTTGCATTCCCAAAACCAGATAATAACTTCAGCTTAAGGAATGAAATTCTCATTAAAGTCTGTGCTGGCCTAACCATGGTGAGTAAGCAATCAGAATTCTAAGCGACATGCAGTGCCCACTGCAGACAAAGTCGTTTGTCAACAGCATTTGCATGAATTAATCCAATCTGGAAAAACATATCATTACCTCACAGGGAAAAGGTTTGCCATCAATTGTATGCTCCGATCCCTGGCTGTGCTTTGTTCCCCAGTGAAAGTGAAACTGCTTTAGCCGAAATGGATTCTCAAAGGGACCTCCGCTGATTGCTAGGCAGAAAAAAAAGATATAAGAAAAGGTTTAAGCATTCTGGCTTTTTACCTTCCTGTTAGGAAAAAGTAACCACTGTTGGCACAATAGTGGAAAAAAGCCAGCAGCATCTCTCAGTTGTCAATACCAAGTATATGCATTATCCAGACATTTAGAAGGGTTGGACTTCTTAATGGAAAGCACCTGAATTAATGTAAAAACTTACATTAAAAACATTTTTTAGCTTTTTTGAAAAAGTATATTTAACATATGAAGATGTAGTAGCTTCGTTATGGTTATGCCTTTCTTGTTAAACACAAAAAATCCAAGTTGAATATTAAAAAAGTAAATTACAATTTGAAACTGATGTACCTAACACATTTCTGACAGTGACACTTGAAACTTTGTGGAAAAGAGCATAGATGCCTTGAGCATCAGGTAGACAGTTCACCTAAGTATTTTCCCAGAGTGTCTTTCCTTCCTGTGGAGGTTATCTATATTCTGTTTCCTTTAAATAACTGATCCCATAAAAGAGGTAATATAATAGCTTGTACTTTACATGACACCATTCAGAATCTCAAGTCACCTTATAAAGGTGATGAAATGCTACAGAGAAACTTCATACATCATTTAGAAATAACACTTAAGAACAGATTAATGTTTAGATGCCACCTATAGAAGATACTTTATCAACAGCATCAGCACTACTCCTGTAATTTCATATGGCACTAAACCAAATGTATTTTGCCCAAAAAAACATGAAAACCTGATCAAAGTCTTACATTAAGAAAATCAAAATTACATTTAGTACCTGTAAAGCACTTACCCTCAGTGTAGTCCGTAAGATTTTATTTAAAAAAATTAAAGCTGGGGCTTTTACAGGGCTACCACATGTGCCTAGATACAGCGGAACTTTATGCAGGAAACTGGTCTTGCCAAAGCAAAGGTTTTAGTATTAGTAGGAGGTACTTACGCTCTTAACTATGTTTTCCTGAACTTATCAGTGGAATGCATCACCTGTCTCAAACATTATTTTAATAAATCTAGCTATGATAGGTTACTGTCAAAATTCTGTTGTGCCATTTATGCAGAGCTGAGAGTCACTGGATCTATTTCAACACGACTAAAACCACTTTAAATGATGTTTTCCTCTCCTAGCAGTTGTCTTCCTTTAAAGTGTTACCGAAACAAGGCATGTGCTTAGTGTAGAAGTGGCAGAGGTCTTCATTCCTGCGTGTGGTCTGAGTCTACATCTCTAAATGCTGAGTAAATGATGATGTTCTTAAACTTAAAGCTGGATCAAGTTCCCTGTTACATAGATACACGTCAGCTTAGAACTGCATGAGTTAGCAAGCTAAGATAATACTTCCAGATACATTTTTACAAATTCTCTTTGTAGGGTGACATGCTTAATAAATATGTGTAGTAAGATTTTGCAAAATGCACATCCAGTCTTCAGATTCAGTAAAGATGCTTGAAAACTTGACCATTCAGTTGGGCAGTTTCTTAGATTCATTCCAGAAGAAAAATTTAAAAAAAAAAAATGGCTGGAATTTTAACCCCTAGCCCTTATTTCAGTGTTACCAGCACAGACAAGTCACTTCACAAAGACTAACTTCTTTTGAGTATCTAGGATAGCCTATTTAGCTAGAATCAATTAACACACCCAAATGGAAGATGAAATCAATCAGCTGATAGGTTTAAAAATTGTTCAGCGTGGGGTTTTTTTAATGCACTCTTTCCATTTATCAGCTACTCCATCTCCATTTGAATGCTCTTCCCCTACCCCCGAGATGTAAAAGCAAGGTCTACCATGGAATTAGAATTAACAGAAGTAATAAATCACTTAAAGCATTTACATTCTCTGCCAACAGCTAAGAGACAAGAATAATATACAACTGCAAAATCCAACATCCACAAGCTGCTACCAACTCAGAATTAGTTATAATTTCTGAAGGAATTGAACTGCTACGAGGCAGGGAGGAAAGAAAACACTGCAAGATAACAGTAACTGGTCCAGATACAGCTTGGCGTAGTGGACTGTGATTATGGGGACTATGCTGTATGACCTGATCTCTGCTAATCCTCTTCTCTTCCTACCCCTGTGGATGGAAACTGGGCAGTGGGCTAGACAGAGCTGGCACGTTGTCAGCATCTTTGATTTGGATGATCAGGGAGATAGGGCAGTGAGGAGCACACATGCCTACTCTGTGCTGGATGTGGTCTAGGAGTGCTGGAGACAAGCATGGTTTCCCTGTCCAGGAAACTGACAATCCCCATTTAAGAGGGAAGCACTGCAAACAAACTTCTGCTTTTCCTGGTGCAAGAGCTTTTCCTAATGCAGAAACACTATTCTGCTATGCAATATTGCATTGCTAGAGAGACTCCAGTGAAGACAAGAAACATGAGGCTCAGGAAGACAAAATACAAAGGGCTCTGGTCATATGCCTTGCTCTAAACTGAAATTATACATCATATAAAATACACTATATGGGATGTACTTAATTGTTTCCCCTCACTGAGTCACAAAATAGTATTCCAAGTCTCACCTGTCTTGTCATCAGTATCTTCAAACTCAACAACTACTGAATGGCCATTGTTGGAGATGTTGAGAGATGTACATGATTCATAGGAGATAGTAAGTGGCTTCAGATTAGGGTCATAAACTGCTCTTGCAGAAACTATGTCAATAGGTGACTGGCGGTTCCCTTGGGCAATAGGATAAGATTTGTGCCACTCTGAAGGTCCTTCAAAAGGAAACAAAGGAAAGCACCATTATTTTCTTCCTACTATACACAAAATAATCATTACAGGTTTTCATGAGGCTTGAAGTAAAGCTTGCTGAGCAGGAGAGACTAGAAAGTTGGTATTGGAGAAGTTCACTTAAATTTTAAGGTGATGTTGCAGCCTGTTTGTGCTAATAAAAACACAAAGTGGAGGATTAAAATGCCTTGTACAAAATATGTTGAGGAAATCACAGCACATGGGACTGCTGTATCTTCAGTTACTTGTGCCACTAAGTTTCTGCAGAGTTTGTAATTACATTGCTAAGCTATCTGAAGACCTTCCGCGGTGGGTGCAGGTGTAAACACACTTGCATGCACACATACACTTCCCCAAAGAAACAGCATTTAATTCTTCCTGGGAAGGTTAGTTTAAAAGCTCCAGTGATTCAAATTAGATGCAGATGACTCAATCGCTTAGCTACTGACTATGCAGTTATTTTTAAAACCATTTTATGACTGCAGTAAATCTTTGAGGCAGCTTCATTCTTCACTCATGCCCATTATGGTATCTCTCTACCCCGCGTGAAGGGTATAGTGTGATAATTAACATTTTTGGACTTCCTGACCCCAATAGAGAAAGACCAATTTAATAACACAGCTCTCTACTGCCAGAGCTGGAACATTCTTATGCTGTTTGATACAACAAAGCCGTATCTGTATCAAAGAATTACATATTCTTGCCGCTTCTTTTTCTACTTTGGTACGGTTAGTGCAAGAAGCAATTAAAGTCTTCTACTGCTTATGTTCAGAAAGTATTAACAGTAACACTTTTACTTTAAAATTCCCCAAGAAGCACATTTTCAATTGTAACATTCTCACATACTTTCATAAGCAGAAACTTTTTTTAATCAAGTACAGGTATTTCCCCTGCTCAAGTTTATGTAACAAAACCAGTGATCTATTATACTCTTACTTGTCTTTGGCATTTTCTGAAAAGCTAGGCTTATGAAGTAGTATCTTTTCTCAGCTTGCCTGTAAAGCAGATTTGGGATTTAAATGCTGTTACACAAGCTTAGGCAACATAACTTGTCTCTTACGAGCTTTGTAAGAATATGCAAGGCTTTATTACTACTACCTACATGCCTAAACACGTAACACTATCTACTAGCACTAACCAGCTTCACTTAGCATTCAAACTTGCTTTTGGACTCACAGAAACTAAAGCAATTGCTGTGAAGAGAAACTGCCTCCTGAAGGTTATGCAAAAGACTCCTTATGGACACTCAGCAGCTAAAATTAATTGCTGTCAAAAGAGAGAGATACTCCTGAAGGTCATGCAAAAGATGGTCTTATAGACAACACTAGTCACTCATCCATCCTTCTCTGTAAAGGATACCAGTGCTATAAAAGACTGTTGTAGGAATCTTTCAGTAGCTTCACATATCCTCTGTGACACACATTCTTGGAGGTGGGAAGCAAAGGAGGATGACTAAATTAAAAACTGTCAAATCAGAAAGCATAAGTTGTTCTATAAGAGATCTCTGATACTGAGCTGCACAATTTATTGGTGTTCTAGAAATATATAAGATATACCTTATTTTATCCACTTCTGTGGAAGCCCAGATATCACATTTCAACAGCTGCACAGGATCAGAAGATCTATTACTGCTCTACTAAATCTTCTTTACTTACAAGAATTGCTTTTGGAGAAACAGACACAGTTAATCTTTTTCATAACAGCTTTTTGGAAAGGGACCCATCTGTAATATCTGCAGCCTGAAGAAAACACTTAGTACTGCTTCCTTCAGTTTTGGAACACTGATTGCAGCAATGAAAGGCAGCTGGCGTAAGTTTGTACATCTTTTAGTGCCACTTTCTGGGTGCTATTTATTATCAATAAAGTAATTAATTACCTGCTGCATATACTTGATGCTTGCAGACATCAAAATGCAGGCAGCTCTGCAGGGCTCAGGCAACAGTTCTAGAAAGAAAACGAGGGGGGGAAGATAGAGAGATGCAGCACGTAAATACTATAACCTACCGTCATCCTGCCCATATCCCCAACTGTGGTGGCCAGTCATTATAGGGGAGCTGCACCCTGCTTTGCTCTCAGCTCTTTGATAAGGGCACCGCTGCTTACCTGCCTTTATAATGGCTCACTGTGGGATAGGGTCAGCCCCTTAAAGATACAGAGCAACCAAAGTAATTCCTGCAGGACAGGGAAAGCACCTGTGTTCCTCCTGCTCCCAACTTTGCTGCTCCTGCCGCTGCTCACTCTGTTTGCTAACTCAGCACAGGAAAAGGAAAATGTAAAACTGACACAACTAAAGTCCCAGAACTTAGAAAGGAACCAAGAGTGTCCAGGTGGCATGGGAATCAAATTTAGGAAAAAGTAGTAGTATTTTCCCATTCTACACCACAGGGAAGCAAGAGCCGTAACCTGTTCTGAGCATCAGGGCACAGCAACATGTGAGGTTGTAATGGGAACTGCCCTTCTCACTTTCATGTTCTGCAGGGAGAAACATCACCCAGTTACTGCCTCTCTTAAACAGTTTCTCCAGCTGCAAAAAATGATGTTTTCACCTGATTTGTAATTAAAACTTCAGAATCAGTGCCTGGATGAGATGGAGAACATTGTAATCTCAGAAAAAATTACTTGTGCTACTTTAAAACAGGTAAAAATCACACTAATTAAGGATGAATTGGCAATCTGAGTTTTTTTTCTTTGTAACTGAAGAAACTTCTTAAAAAGACAGAAGTAAAAGTGTGGTTGTATTAGGGCACAGCAGACTCTAGAGAAAGGAGCTGATCTGTGAAGCCTCAGTGATCTGGTATGATCCAGTAGTTGCCTGCACCCTGCTAAACCCATGAAGTGGCTGCAATGAGATACCCAACCTAGAGCTGCAAAATGTCTTAAGACATTTTTGTGGCAAGAAAAATGGCTCCTTGGTAGTAATTCTGTTAGATCTGAGGAAATGCCGTCTGTCAAGGCTGCATTTTATAAATATATTGATTTCCACAAAGACAATAGCACACAGAAATAGAATTCTTCTATTATGCAATCAAGAAAATGAAAGAAAAAAATCAATGAAAATATTTTATGTGACTTTCATGTTGTGGTACTCCTTGTAAGAATTAATTTCCTTTTTGTGAGCTTTCCACAGGATTCAGCTATAAAACCTTTGAGATTCACTGATGCAAGCTAAATCACTCAATAAAGTCTGTAAAGGTGTCCACAGTGTAGTTCTACAATGACTTACTTAGGTCAACTTCCCAATTTATTTCTGTTAAACTACTGTGATCTGCTCAGGTCCCTGCACAGGCCCGACAAACGCACCAAGCACTGGCACTGTGGTATGTTTGTGGCCAAATAGTCTGCACACACAGGTCCTCACAGTGGCTCAAATACTGGAAGTAGTGCAGCAGCACTGCCATTGGGTTAAAATGCTTTGTTGCTCGGTAGGACAAATAAGCCACGAGAAGTTGTGGTGCTCTGTGCTGTGTTTGTAGACAGGGAAACCAGATGCAGTCAGTCAGATGCAAACAGTCCAGAAAGCTGTTCCAAGCCTTGGGAAAAAGTACAAAAAATACCAACTCATGAGTGAAAGAAGAAATTGAAGAGGAATTTTGTATATAAAAAAGAGCAGAGTATAGATTGGGGAAAACCATACGCAAGATAGAGAACTCTGAGCAACTGTTTTCAAGAGAAACTTCAAAACTGAGGCTCAGATCTTGCTCGCAGGGCACAGTGCCATTGAAATGGCCCAGTGTCTACGGGCATTTGACAACATTCACCACTTCAGCTTTATCTTCTCACACTCAAATACACATGGATGTTTGTACATGTGGACTACAAAGGCAGGGCTTAGGAAGAACTCTGAGACAAGAGAAAACATGCTGAAGATGTGACAGGAAGTAGACTCCACAAAATGGGGGTTTAAATGGTTGGATTTAGAAAAAGTGAAAAGAAGGAGTGACAGTACCCGAGAGGAAAGACAAAAATAGCTTGAATAAAATTTTAGCTATAAATGATAGCCAGTGTGTATATGACAGTTTAATATGCTCCCCCATCCAATCATCCTTCTTTCTTTTTGAGGAAAATATTAGGTTTTCCTTAAACCTAGGGTAATACTGGTGCTTATGCAAATATCACATGATTCTGTAATCCTGGTGCCTCTTGATATTGGCTGCCTCTAAGAATGGATTTTCACTGATTCTGTCCTCAAATTACCATTTATCACTTCAAAAGTTGTGGTAGTAATCTAATTATGATCTCAATTTTTCTAGCTTGAATCAGGGAGAATTACATCACGCTCATGAATTAAAACTTATCAAAGTGAGAAGAACAGAGCGGTAGGTGCGTAAAGAGTAGATTTCTCCAATGCTGAGCTAAAAGTACTTGTGATTTCCTCAAATTTCTCGTGGGCTTTCACTACATCTCAAAAGCGTCTGCTTAGCAGTGAATGACAGGAAGGTGTAGTTTCATCCCATACAGTGAAACATTTCAAGCTGCCTTAAAGAATAATTCTGTCTTCCCCAGTCTTCACACTTACGGTTTTATTCCTCTTTGGTAGTAATGATGACTGAACAGAGCAGCAGCCTACAACATATACATAGGTTCTTCTTCTGACCCTGCCACTGTGTTGTGATACTGAACTAACACCAAATGCTTCAGTTTTCCCATCTCTATATATGCAATAATTATGATTTTATTTGAGCTTCCTTTATTAAGATGGCTATATAAGAACTAACCATTATGGTTAGAAAGCTCCAAGTGAGATTGGAACACCAAACAGAAGTTGAACATATGAAGCTTTGCAGGTTTGAGGAAATTGGATTTTGAATCTCTAAGGCAAGTTGTCTCTATAATACAGATCTGGAGTTGTTGGGAGGGATTCGCACAAGATCATGTCACTTCAGGATAATGCTTTTGGTAGGTGCTACTACATCACCATAGAGGGGCAGAGCTGCATTTTAGGAGATGTAAAATGGAAGAATAGTCATTTGCTTCCAAGGTGAATGGCTAAATGGCACTCTAAGTGTATTTGCCTAAGTAACTTGGCAATTATCTTCGCTGAGCATTTTTAATAATGGCGATGTACATTTGAACAAGGTGTCATGTGCCTTCTTTATTTAATGCATATGAGTGTGTCTGATGTGTCATTGCCTATTAACAAAAATATGGCAGAAATACAGTCAGTTTGGGTACAGGCTGCTCGCTGTAGAGCCATTGAAGTACAATAGGTAGGAGCAGATTAGATGTTAAAACATTCATCACTCCAGAGCTTGCCTACACCTCAGGTTCTTGACAGAGTATCTTGTTTATCCAGGCAGCTCATCTCTCTTCTTACATTGCCATTACTAATGCTGGCAGTGTCCAAATGGGAATTTTACTAAAGTGACATCTGTTCTTTATGTGTGCATTAAAATAATTTATAATCAATCCAGAAACTGCACAAAAGTACCTCTCAAGGTAAACATAAACAGGAGGGTGTACTGCAAACACAGAACATTAAAAACCAGAATAATTCCAGATTTTTTTCATTTTCTAGTATTTTATTTCAAAAGTGACTGCCTACACTTGATTGACAATGGAAATTTCAAATTTTATATTCTCAAGTCTTTCTTTGTAAACACAAAAACTCTGATGACTGTATGTTGAGATTCTCATGCATCCAGTGTAACTTCAGGAGCTGAAAGTGGTAATTCTTCTCCCACAGCTACATAGTGAGATTCATGAGATTCCTAAGGGAAAGAACTCAACATTTATTTACTGGGAATCTCTTCTTGGCATAAGGGGTAAGGGGGAAAAAAAGGTTTCTAAGTAGAGAAGGGATGGAGAAAAGGGCATGCATAAAATTAACAGACAATTCTGTAAAAAAACTGAATAAAATATTGGCTGAGGGCCAAGAGGAAGGAAGGTATATATTTGGAACATTCTTGGGAAAGTGGAACAGAAAAAGAGGAACAGGGTACCTGGCTCCCTAGAAGTTTCTCAGCGTTCACATGCCATTTTTCACTATGACTTGTCTTTGACTTTTAAAGCTATACTCGCTTGGCTGCTTTATACCAGCAATGGGGACTGTATTTTGGAACTAAGGCTGAAATAATAATTCTTATAATTTATGGTTTGTCCAGTTGAAACTCTGTAATTGTAGCAGATAGCAAGGACAGAACGAGACAGTTTTTGATTTTGGTAAACGGAACATCCCTACAAATACTGCAACAGTCACTGAAATTTCTACAGAAGGAAGGATTTACAGTGACATAGCAAACACAAAGCCTGAGAAAAATTAACTTTGGAGAGGAGATACTGTATATGGGAAGGCAAAAGAGGAAGCACTATACTGTACTACAACATCATCTGCAAGGTATAAACCACTAAATTATAATGGCACTGTTGTATACTTTATTCCAGTAGATATATAGCAGATTAAATTTATTAAAGAGAAGCAAACAACAGAATACCCTTTTATGGGCTAACAAATCAGCTGGAACGATGCACACATTTGAAGACCTCTCTTTTGTTGTTGAAACTTAGTGCCAGAGACGTCAGATGACATTTTCACAGATGCAAAGGTTTCCTCTTTTTTCGTACTCTTTCACAGCACCACCTATCCTGATCCTACATGGAAAGATTTTAATCGCAGAATCACATAGACGCAGCAGATTTCAGACGAACCGATTTTTCTGAATGCAGGTATCTGCAGGGCTTCTGCCTCAGACTGCTGTAAAATGCTTCAAAACTTCACAGCAGAAAGTGGGCCGAGACGAAGAGAAATAACCGTTTTGAACATAAATTCTGGGAATGGCACCTTATTTTTAGCAATATAGTCCTGAAGGAAACCGCGCCCTGCGTTTCTGTGCTCGTGATTCCCACCAACGCCTGCTTTTTCAGCACGTTTTTTTCCCACCGCTTTGCAAACGGCCGTCTGTATCTCGCTGAACAGCGACGGCAGCTCTGCTCATATCCCGACCGGGTCTGGCACGCTCTCCGTGTCACACGAACGCCCCCACGCAGTGACACAAGACTGAAGCAACGCCCGTGGCTCACAGAGAAGCCGCGGGGCGAGCCCCGCAGTCCCGCGGCTC